>JAJOZX010006415.1:0-257500 GCA_023014485.1 Bathynomus jamesi | reverse complement strand
TCTTGCGCTCTCCACCTCACATAGCCAGGTACGCCTGGCTCATCAGGGATTGTTCTGAGCCAGGCATCTAGTCTTCTTTTGAAGATTTCCACTGCAACTCCCTTCGTGTTTCTTAGGTCTTTGGGCAACTGATTAAACAGTTTTGGTCCTCTCACTACAAAACTATTTTCTTTCAGAGTTAAGGATGTTCCCTGTCTCACCCTCAATTTGTGAATATGACACAGTCTACCATTTCTACTTTTCACTGTTGTTTGGGGAGTTATAGGGTTCAGAGTAAGATTAGGGACTAGTTTCTCCATTATTTTCCAAGTGTAAATAATGTTGTATCTCTCTCTTCTCCTTTCCAGTGAATATAGGTCTAGTTCGCGTAACCTTTCCCAGTAATTTAGTTCTTTGCACCCATTGATCTTGGCTGTGAAGCTTCTCTGGATCCCTTACAGCTGTCTAATATCTTCTTTTTTATATGGGCATGTTAGGACCGAGCAGTATTCCAATTTGGGTATGATCAGGGTTTTCAGTAGAGGAATGATTACATTCCTATCCCTTCATTTAAAGGTTCTCAATATCTGACCCATTATTCTCTTTGCTCTGTTTACTGCTATCTTATTTTGTGTTTCAAATTTCACATCATCTGTCATTACAACCCCTAAATCTTTTGCTCTGAAATTTCTCTGAATTTCCTGCCCATTTCAGGTATAATATTCCATGAATTTTAGGTCTTCTCTTTTTCTGTACCATAATAGCTGAAATTTCTCTGTGTTAAACTTCATATTGTTGTCTTCCATCCACTTGTGGATTCTGTGCTTGTCGGTTTGTAGAGATCTTATGTCTTCTGGGTTTCTTATTCTTTTACTGATCTTTGTGTCATCCGCAAATGATGTTACTGTGCTGTCTCTGGTAACATCCTCATCTATGTCAATTAACATGATTATGAAGAGTAGTGGAGCTAATACTGTTCCTTGTGGTACTGAGCTGAGGACCTCTGATTCTGATGAAGATACTCCTTCTACTGTAACGATTTGCCACCGCTCACTAAGGAAATTATATATCCATTTTCCTACTTTTCCCATTATTCCCATATATTTCAGTTGATGTATTATGATTCCATGGTCACACTTGTCAAACACTTTGGCAAAGTCTCTGTATATTACCTCATAGTTTTCATTACTTTCCAGTGCATCAATAATGTTGTTGTAGTGTTCCATTAGTTGTGATACGGTAGGCATGATCTGCCTGATGAGAACCCATTTTGGTTATCATTTAATTTTTTCTGAGTTTCCAAAAGTTATAGATTTTCCGTCTAACTATTCTTTCAAATATTTTAGTGAGATGAGATGTAAGTGACACTGGCCTATAGTTTTTGGCCTTGGATCAATCTCCTTTATATATTGGAACTACAGGGGGTCCTCATTATCCAAGTATTCATTATCCGAGTCCCCACATTTACGCAGCCAAATAATTGAAGAACCATATGGATAAATTCCCCACACTTAGGTGGTTTCCCCAAATAATGGACATGGAATGCGGAAACAACAGAAAACCATTTAAATTTCCCTTGGATTCGCTGACTCACTAGCTTTCCCCTACCTCCAACACGCCTCATCCCCCAACCCTCATGCTGCACACTCTCAGTCTCTCGCTGAACCTGAACCTGTCCACAGTTTTCTGGTGTTTTCATTTTGATTTTTCTGCAATATTGTTGCAGCCATGACTTCAAAGCATACTGCTAGTGGTAAAGCAGCTACCAGCCCTAAAAAAAAGCATACCAGCTATGGGTTGGATGTGAAATTAGATGTCATTAAGGGCAAGAAAAATGGTGACTCATTAAAGGGTCCAGCTTATAAGTACCTTCACACAAATTAAAATTAGCTTGTTCTATACATACAGATTCTATTATTTTTCTTTTGACATAATTATTACATTTATAAAGTACCTAACTTCATTCGCAATCTATAGCATGATAATGAAGATACTTTTAAGCTGGACTCTTTAATGAGATTCTTGGTCAAAAAATCCCTTATGGTGGTGGGTGAACAGGATCCAACCTAGGTGTGGATTTTTAATGGTCTCTGCATTTGTTTTTGGTAAAATGTAACAAACAAAATGTAACAGGAACAAATGTATCTGTAATAATAAATGGTAATAATAGTAATTATAAAAGGTAATAAGAAATGTAATAATTATATCAAAAAATAGAATCTGTATGTATAGAACAAGAAGTTAATTTGTGCGAAGGTATTTATAAGTGGGACCCTTTAATAAAATGCCCTTCTGGTGTTGGATGAACAGGATTTAGCCTCGGTGTGAATTTCTTAATGGTCTCTGGGATTGTTTCCTTTCTCGCTTCTGTTCATTTGTTTTTCTGTATCCACCCGAAGAGGATGCCAGTGGACACTGAAACTGTTGTGGACATGAACTCTGTCTATTAGTGTGGGTTTTATTGTCATATTTTGACCTCCACGTAAAAATGTGAAATTTTTTGCATTCATTTTGATGGATGAGCTTGGTTTTCCCAATGTTGTGGGATAGCCCCGTTTCAGTAGGTCTGGCTAAACTCTGGAGACTAATGCATAACCTAGAACTTGTAACTTGGCCAAATTATTAAGATATTATGCAAGCTGCTTAGGCATATTTTTTAAATTTATAGTAGCGCATAGCCTACATAATTACTAAGTTGTGACCTTGACCTCTGGCTCAAGAACCTGATTCTTAGCAAGACACCTTGTCTTATGATCATTCTTGCGTGTGTGGGTTCATCTAATTATATTTAGTAGTTAAAAAATTATGGTGTGGACATCCATTTGACCTTTGACCTAACTCTTTCTAGCAATTCATCAACTTGTGATAATTCATTTGGGTGTGAAGTTTCATTCATTTATATTTAGTAGTTCAAAAGTTATGGCATGGACCTCCAATTTGACCTTGACTTCTATTGTAACCCTGACCTTTGATTGATGTGATGCAGCAACTTGAGTCTTGCTCATGACACATGGTGTGTGTGTGTGTGTGGTGTGTGTTTTTTTCATTTATGTTGAGCAGGCCAAAGGTTATAGCCCAGACACAAAATGTTCCATTTGACCTTTGACCTCCATTTGTGACCTTCAACCTTTGATGCAGGAACCTGCTTCTTACTCCTGGCACATCATCTTGTCATGATCAATAAGTGTGTGAGGTATCATTAGTTTCTACGGAGTGGTTCAAAAGTTATAGCCCAGATACAAAAATGTGACAGATGGACAGATAGACAAGTGCAATCCAATATGCTCCTCCAAAGTTTTTGGTCAAGGACATGGTTATTAATTATATTGTTTGTAATAAAACCAGTTTTGTTTAAAATTTATTATATAATTGTTATATGGTATTTTTGCTTATTTTTTATCCTCTCTAGTTTAAGTCAAGAATGTGGAATCAAGGATATTTGTTCAGGGCCTTCAGCTGGACAAAGGACATGAACCAGAACAACCAACTGTTTATGTCTTACTATAGCTAAACTGTTTATTCATTCTTATGCTCGCTCTGAATAAAAATCAGGCTTTTAATTTTACTGAGAATTTGTTTATGACCTTTTTGTTTACTGGAAATTTTTTTTAAGTTTTTATTTAATTTCAAATTAGTTGTGTTTGGAGGATCCCTTTGAATTTAGGAAAAAAATAATTAACTAAGGTTTGTACGTATGAATGGACCAAAAAAATCTAAATTTTCTTGATAAACAAAAGGTAAGAATGACTTCTTGTAATGAAAAGTTAACTAAACAACTTCACCTCAACTTCATTTTGTATCTGGGCATCATTAAGCCTCAGAGACCTTGTTTTTGGCTCTCTCCATCTTCTGTGGAGAAGTCATTTTCGCAGGCACTCACCCTTAGCCCCCTCCTTTCTACATAAAAAAAAAATTAAAAATTCATAATTTCATTGTCATAGCAGGGAATTTGGGTTTTGAATTTAATTAACAACTTGAAAGATTGTGCGCACTTTATGGTTAAATATAGTGTTGTTATGACGATCAAACAGGCTTTGTACAATCCATATCTTTATATATAAATAAATAATCCCCTTTCAGCGAGCAGACTGACATACCAGTACTCAATGAACTTCATGACAAGCCACAGGATGAAGAACATGGTCTATTATACTAGACAATAAGTTCAAAGACAATGAGATGAATGAGTTTAAGCAAATGTTTTATGTTACAATTAAGTACTTTCACACATTAGCAGCCCAACAGAAATTACACAGGCAGGCCTTATTTTATTTTGATATATTTTACTCTTCACCACTCCAAAATATAAAAATTCCTCTAGATACCTACTAAAATTACATTAATTGAATAAAAACTTATTGAATTTTAAATGAAATTAAACAATACAATGAACTACAATGTCAATTTCTTATTTTAGTTACCATAGAATGGGGTAATTGGGGTCAAATAATAATTTTTCTTTTAAACACCTAAATTGGCATCAAGGTTACTTTACATTTTATTGTTTTAATTTTTTTTTACACTTTCAAGTGTTTTTTGTTTACTTTTCATATTTTTCTTGCTTCCAGGATTACCCCGAACTTGACCCAAATTACCCAATACTTGATCCAAATTACCCGACTTTATGGTACATTTTTAAGCCCTAAATGCACTAAATATCCGCAAGTGCAAGCTTAAATTACCAAAAATATATCATCAATTTTGAAAACAGTTTGTGCAGTAAATACATCTTGCGCATTGCATAATCTTTCAAAAAATGGAATAATGAGAAATAAAGATAAAATATTTAATACAATTTACTTAAAGTTCACACTGATGGTATTTAAATTAAATCCTAATAGACAGTTTACCTTCACCCTCACTTGGTTCACATTCGAGAAGGAATGAAAGCAAAAATAAATGTAGCTACCTATAGAGCAGTGGTTCCCAACCTTTTCACCACAAAGGACCCCTTTTTATATTTTTATTTTTTTCCCACGGACCCCATGTTTTTGAAAGATTCCGTCTACCAAACAAACTGTTTTTATTAACTAATAATTAACTTGTTTTCTCATTTTTCACTATCAAATAAAGGACATATAAGAGAGTATGCAATTAAAATACAGCATATTAAAAAAGTATTAATAATTCTAGCCAAGAGCAAGGAAACTTGAAATTTTAGTCTGAGCGCCCATATTGTGGGTAAATGTACGATTTCCATTGGAGCCTCTCAAAATATTGAAAGCTCACAGACCCCCAGTACTACCTTCGCAGACCCCCAGGGGTCCATGGACCCCAGGTTGGGAACCACTGCTATAGAGGTTTGCGAGCTTCACTAGATTAAGGAAATCAAATGACCTAGTGTAGGTCCTAAGAGTTGTTTCATTTATTTAAAATACAGTACAGTAATTTAACTGAAATTATAATACAGTATATCCAAGTAAAACTTCTCCATTGAAAACTCATTAAGAAAGTAACTCTAGTTCCTAATTTGAACTGCCTGCAAGGTAGACAATTTTCCCTTACCTGTTTAAGCTCCTTGAAGGAGGAATTTATATCTTCTACTGCCTCTTTATTCTTTGTTAGGTCCTGAAGAAGATGCTGGACAAGAGGAACAGACTCGAGAGGAAGTGGTTCTCTGTATCCATGCTCATCTAAGACTTTTCTCACTTTTTGAAAAACTCCAATTGATGTCATTGTCACGTATCTCAAACTGACTTCGAATTAGATTAAAGACTGACCAATCAACAATCTCCTTCATAACCTAATAATGGATTAATAAAACCTAAAATTAGCAAGGATTTTCTACCATAGAAAGTATGTAGGGACAAGAACAAACAATCCTTTTAGGAGTTGGGGAACTTACAATTAAACCAACCCTTATAAATACCTAACTAATTTTTTTATTTATTCAGCATTTAACTACCAAAACCTGTCAAGAACCTAGCCTATTAAAGTAATTAGGTTTACCTTCACAAGATAAAATGTATATACTTACCCATAGTTAGAGAAAACTCACCCCGCTTGGTTTATAAAAAAATATAGCTACGATATACACTTGTTTCCAAAAGAATCAGGTTATTTTTTTTTTGGAACATTTGATAATTTTAAAAATTTGCATTTTTTATTAACTGAAATAAAAGCATGGAATTTTTACTGCGCCTTTGGCTTCTCTACACATAGAGAATTAGTCCCCTAGTGCAAAACATATGGTACTCTATGTGATGTCCTTTTAGCTCATTAACTCTTTCCACTCAAACAACAAAGTTCACCCTAACAGCACCATACAAATCAAATGAATTATATACATATACAGTGCCTGCAAAAGAAATCATGCATTTGCACTATTTTCAATGGGAATATTCAGTCAAAAAATTAGGAAAATTAGCAACTTAGAATAATTTTGTGAGGTACATCATACACCCACCACCCATTCCGAGTCTACATAACACCCATGCTTTTATCTCGTTTCTTAGTGCATTTCCAGAGTCCAAGCAAGGTCACTCTTTATTACATTCTCAGCTTTTCCACATTTTTCAACCCTTCTCATTTTTTATAGACAATTTTTTTTCACTTCAATGTGTGTCTTCTGAAGACATCTCAAGATGAAACTGTCATATTCTTAGGAAGGAAATCCATTGTCATGTACAGAGATTGGACAGCAAGTGAACTTCAACCGAGAAACAGTCAAAAAATGGATTTTAAGGGCAAAAACAGTACCATAAGTCAGAAATAACACCAACTAGGAAGAAGGGCACTGGGTGATCCAGAGAGACTTTGGAGCATACAGGCAGGCTTTGAAAACATGCAAAGTAATGAACAATCCAATGATTTCAGCCTGCAAACTGAAGCTAACACTTCCTGTTTTGTTAGAAGGTATTTCACTGTGTACCATATAGTACAGACCCCAAAAAGACCTTCACAACACACAGCAAAGAAACCCTTGTTAACTTACGCCATGAAGATAACGTCAAATAAATTTCAAAATGTTCATGTGCTTATTTCCCATTAGATTTCTGTTAGAGAGAAAACTCTCCATGCCAGGTTATAATTCAATCAATCAATAAAAATTTAGAGATTAAGTGGCCTGAAAGTTTTTCCCTTTAGGCCACACCAATACCCTGACCTGATCAGTGTTGTGAAAAAAACTGTTTCCACACTTCCCATTTTTCAGTGAGAAATGGTGGAATTCCCACTGGGAAATTCAAAATGTGGGAAATTTCAAAATTAATGTTTTGCATGCCTTAACTTCTCTGGTATTTCAAATATGAATAAAAAAAAATTTTTATTTTTATTCATAAATCTAAATTCAAATCTAATCTAATCAGTGGTGTAGCAATTAGTGTTGGTGACTACAAATCCACTGGCCCCGGGATTGAGACCTGGTGATGGCAGGCAGCACACAGCAAAGCCCAGCTGTTCATCCTTCCACACAGTAAAGACTATTGGTTGGTAGGTAAGTGGGTATCCTGAGTAGCCTAGTGGTAAAACACTGGGCTGCTGGTGGGGTGTGGTTCAAATTCCACATTAAATTGTAGGTCTAAGGTGGAGTGACAAGCTTGACCTTCGTCAGAATGAACAATTCAGGCAGAAGCAAAACCAAGGTTAATCTAACTTATTATTTTCTTTCAAAATTCTGTATCTTGGTGAACTAAATATTGATGAAATTGCTGTAAAGGAATGGAATGTAACAAAATTTGTTGGTATAATGCTAGACAAGAATTTGCAATGGAGTGATCATGTAAAATATATCTTAAAAAAGATTTCAAGGAGCATTCCTATTATGTTTAAACTTAGACATGCAGTCCCTGAATGGGGTTTATTAACTTTGTATCATACTCTTGTTCTTCCTTACCCAATTCAGACCCAGTACTCATGGAGAAATTTTTTAGCAAAATCTCTATATGCAATTTGTTTAGTGTAGTTTACCATAAAATATTTTGACATTAGTTTATTATTTTGTATGAAGATGGTACTATAATTAATCAACTGGTATATTATGTTACCAGTGGGTCAGAATCACTCTCACACAAACTTTCTTGAAATGTGTGAACTTTTTCTTTCACAAGTTTTCAATTTGTAACAAAGACACTTTTATGATGTATCTTTTTACTTTTGCCGCATAATTTGGTCCTCATAGAATTTGTCATGAACTGTAAAACATTTGCAGGAAAAGAAAACTGAAAAATAAGTCACTTTCAAAAAACACTTTATTGGTAAGAAAAAATATTTTGCATTACTTTCCAATCATTTTTGCAGATAAAAATGAAACCATGTAATGATATTGTCACTAAAATTCAAAATAACAGAATTGAAGTATTCCTAAAAAATAAAATGAAACTTATTGCATAAACCTTTCTGGAACTATATTTTTAAGAACATAAAACTTCTTTATAAAAATTTATGGGTCAAACTCCCAAAAGAGTCATTCCAGCTCAACTGGTACAGATTTCAGAAAGTTGGTCGGGTGACCATCTTCGATTTTCTTCAAATTTTCAGGGTTGATTCATACACCATTCAATAGCTTAAATCTAAAATTTTAGCTTCCTCAGTCAAAAACATTTAATTTTATGGTCACTTAAATGGCCCCCACCTTCAACTGGCCCATGTTGGGCTTGATCAGCCAATGCCTTCATTTTGAGAGGCCTTGAAAAGTGTCTTCTAATAGGAGTAGAAGCTTCAAATTTGTCATGCCAATACAACTTCTGGTGGGCTTTTCAACTTTGCAAGCTAAAAGGCTGTGGAACAAATAGTTTCTGAGTTACAAGGGCTTAAACATGGCTCCATTTTGAAGCTTGCATCAATTCCTCCCACTTTTACGACTACCATTTTCAAAAGTTTTAGTTCTACATCAATCACAGCTGTTTTAATACTCCTAATAGTCTCTATGGGTTGTAAATTTATGAGTGAAATAAAAAAATAACCAAAAAAGGATTTATTTTTATTTTTTTAAATTTCCAAAAGTTGATATTTTCACAAAATTTGCAAAATTAACATCAACTTTGGGGCTTAATATAAAGGTGTCCGAAATTAGTCAGGGAGTTGATACTTCTAGTAAAGAAAGATACATGTGTACAAAACATATATTAAGGAATAGATCTCAACTCAACTCCTTCATATAGTTTTGGCTATTCAAAGAAAAGTACTTTTTGTGAAAAATTCTGAATTTTTTCAAAATTTGGAAATGTTTAAATTTCTTTTTACAACATTGAATTGTAATTTTAATTCAATTTTATTACTTTGTAAGTTAATTCACAAATGTTAAATTATCTAAATAAGTTTTACTCATGAAAAAGACATAATATATACCTAGATTATTACTACGTACATTTGCAGTTAACACAACAGATGGACCAGCTTGTAGGCTCAATACTTGGATCTACCTAAGTAAATCATGTAGAACCATGTTCTACTGCTCTTTAAGCACTTCCTAGTAATTTAAATTATGCAGTTAGTACAGATAAACTAGCAATAACCACCATTTTCAGTACAACACCTTAAATTTAAGTAGCTTTGTTGTATTACTTCCCTTAATACAAGTGTACAGTACTTAGCTATATACAATAATGAATTCCTGAGTTTTTAAGCATGTAAATTATTGGCTATAAGTTCATATTCTTTTTTTAATATGTGTTGTTTTATGTAAATTTGTATGTAAACTTATACATAGCTAATAACTCTTATGTTTAGACACTGACTCAGGAATTTATTATTGTACTCAGGCTTTAAGTCTGATTGTCTTCAACACTCCATGGCCTCGCAGCCATAAATTGGCAATTTATTATTCAGCTTGATACAGGTCTGTAGTTACTTAGGCTTTTTTTAAAATACTCCTCAATTTTAGATAAACAATCGTTTGATAACTTGTACTGTCTCCCCATTTTCCCAGCAACTGTAGGTGGTTCAATTGAACACAAAACATGTTGGAATGGAATCCAGCAAATGTCCTCTTGTTCAGGCCATTTAAAAGGATTCTTTTTCATGAAATTTACTAATAGATCCTTCTCAGTATCACACACTTTAACTATGTTTCCAACAAACCAGTCACCTTCATAGAAACAGGCCACATATGTACCAGGTTTATATTGGTAAGCCACATTTTCTTGTGTAGCATTGAGGAAGGAAAGTTGTACGTTAAAGAAATTTTCATCACTAGAAATTTTGTACAGTTTAATGCCTGTTGGTGAAGGTCTAAAGCAGTGATATGAACGGGTTCCTGGGATTGTCTTAATTAAGGAATACCTTTTTTCTAACTCAAATAAATTAGCATTTTCCTCAATTTTAGCTAAATCAATGTACAGAAATTGTATACCATTAATATTAGATTTGCACCAATCGAACATGACAGGGGCTCTTTCCGTGAGAGGTGGCAAAAAAGTTCCATTCACATGTTAGTTGGAAATCTTTTTCATGTAACAGTGAATTAATGATGTTTTTATAGTTTTTATATTGACTTGCTGCTCCATCGCTAAAGTAACAAATATGTTTTAGTTTAGGATTCTGACTTTTAAGTAATTTCAAGGCTTCACATAAAAAAGAATGAACTGCAGTTGTGTTGTGTGTAAGTCAATCTGATATTACACAAAAATTTGTAACTTTTAGTTCACCATCAACTTTTTGATAGCAGACTACCTGATGCAAGGTAGCCTGGGTATTGTCCCAGTGATGCCCTTGTACGGCATCCTGAATTATAAAACTATAGTTTTCAGAGAAGTCAACAAGCACTAATGCTGTAGAATCATTGAGGTTTTCTTTACAGTTGGACAAATATTTTGATTGGGCTTTTGCTATGAAATGGTGTACTTTCAACTTTTTTGCACTTTCACATACGTCTTCTACTACATTCGAAACACTTTTTGTCATTGTGACCAGTTGGGTATGGTCTGCATGAAGCCACTGCTTAAAGGAAACCTCATCATCCATGTCATAATCATTGTTTTCAAAAATGGTAAGAAGCCAATCCTGTAATTCATTTAAACCAGGACATGTTTTGCAGTTATTAATCATGCAGTTTCTGGTTTCAGTGTTGCAGACTATTTTCCTTAGTAACTCTCTTAATTCTACTTTGACAGGGAGTGATTCACATAAAAGTTTAAAGTTCTGGTGTATTTCACAAATGCATACATTGTGTGATCCTTTACTCCCCACACCCATACACCATTTTGGTCTCAGTTCAAAAAACTTTGATTTGGAGATTTTGTCATTTGGATATTTATTTTTGTAAAGCGTACATATAATTCTCTGATATTTGTCAACAACAGTATTTTCTGCTTGTGAACCTTCCCTTGTGGTGTTTTTATTGATTTGTAGTCTTTTTTACCAGGGCATTCTCTAGTATATTCATTGTTTTGGAAAAATTCTATCACCCTTTCCTTTATTTCATCGCTTATACCCTTGCTACTCTTTTTATTTCTCATTATAGGAAGGATACCTTCTTTTCTCTTTAAGGCCCTCACAGCATTAACCATTCTGGCTTTCACTTCAAATTCTTTCATAATTCTTTCTCTGGACCAGGTTTTACCAATTGGAAGGAGTGTTAGAATTTGTATCTTTTCTTGTCTGGTACTAGTTTTACACTTTTCTTTCAGTTCCTCTATCATATGCTGATAACACTTTTCTTCCTCACTCTCTATAGGTTTCTCCGCTTCCTCATCCAAAATGCTAGGCTTCATATGAAGTACTTTTGACAGCTTTGATTTTGTTGATGTTTCAATTTGCTTTAGTTTCCTTTTCGCGTAAAACTTTCGAGCTCTTGCTCTTACATACTTAATGGGTGAGCATTCTAGTGAACCTAACGTTTCGTCAAATGTCTCCTTAACTATTTCTTCTGGAACATATTCATCACTACCTGAGTCTTTTTCATCTTCAATCGTCTTGGCTCTAGAGAAGCATGTTGAGCAAAGTTTCTGTCCTGGTATCAGATTCAGTCTAGTTGCTATGTCTTTGTCAATAATTTGTAGTGATTCTACAAATAAAGTAGGGTAATGTAAACTATAAACACATTGGAAAATAATTTTAAAACCTCAACATTTGGTTATAGGCTATTCGTATAAAATATTCAAAACATATGCATTCAGTAGCACAGTATATAACCTACCCTATTAAAATTAAATAGCTAATTTAGGTTACAATTTACAATATAAACTTCTTTATGAAATATAAATATATTAGTACCTATATTTACTTACAGTACTTGTTATCTTCTTTCGATGATTTCTCCATGGATCTTGGCAGCTACGTTGCATTTGTTGGTAATGCATTCCAAACATTTTTTCATGGTGGTAGCATACAGTAGCACTATTTGGGTTGATTACAGTTGCTTTTGTTCTCCACAATAGTTTCCTTGTTTCATCTGTCAGCTCATGTAAGGTATACATACCCACCTTCCTGGTGAGTCTGTGTTCATGACATGGATCATCCAAGTACATACCAAAGCTGCACTTTGATTCTTGATTAGAATAAGCCATTATTACAGGCAGTAAAATTAAGTTAATTGCTCTAGTTAAATTTTCTGAAAATAAAAGATCATGATCTATAAAATAGGCCTGGACATTAATGATTAACCATCATGTTTTACATTTATAAGAATATACAAAGCGAAATGAGCTACCCAGAGCCCTTCGAGTCGCTGGTTGTTTTGACAGACATATTAAATTTCTTGTATGTTTGACTTATTTACATATTATTACAATTGTAAATCAACTTAAGTAATAAAATGGAAGTAAAATTACAATTCAATGTCATAAATAGAAATTTACAAATTTTGAAAAAATTTGAGATTTTTCACAAAAAGCACTTTTCTTTGAATCACCAAAACTATATGAAGGAGTTGAGTTGAGATCTATTCCTTAATATATGTTTTTTTACACATATGTATCTTTCTTTACTAGAAGTATCAACTCCCTGACTAATTTCAGACACCTTTATATTAAGCCCCAAAGTTGATGTTAATTTTGCAAATTTTGTGAAAATATCAACTTTTAGAAATTTTTAAAAATAGAAATAAATCCTTTTTTGGATTTTTTTATTTCACTCATAAATTTACAACCATAGCCTTTTTGCTTGCAAAATTGAAAAGCCCACCAGAAGTTGTATTGGCCTGACAAATTTGAAGCTTCTACTCCTATTAGAAGATACTTTTCAAGGCCTCTCAAAATGAAGGCATTGGCCGATCAAGCCCAACATGGGCATTTTTTGTCAAAGGTGGGGGCCATTTAAGCAACCATAAAATTAAAAGTTTTTGACTGAGGAAGCTAAAATTTTAGATTTAAGCTATTGAATGGTGTATGAATCAACCCTGAAAATTTGAAGAAAATCAGAGACGGTCACCCGACCACCACTGTACCAATTGAGCTGGAATGACCCAAAAGCAATTTTTTGTCTTCTTCAACAAAAGAACATGTTGTGGGAGATGCACCTGACTTAAGACAGACTTTTTGAAGTTAATAATCTACATCATCTTGTTTGTCCATTGTCCATGAATTCAGGAAAATGTCTCACTTCCGTATTAGTCCTAAATTCAGCTGGAGGACTTTGAATGATTGGTGCTCATTTCCTTGCAGCCTCATGTATCTGCACTGCATGGGTAGGCCCAATGTTTCCAGCCCTGGCTGTAGTTTGATTTGATTTGAAGTTTGAATAAGACATTCTCCAATGTATGGTAAAAAATCAAGGAAGTTCATAAAATCCTTTTTGCATCTATGTATTTTGATTTCTTTTCTCCTTTCGATACAATCTCCATGCATTCACTGGAGCACAATCTACAATATGAAAAATGACCCTTACTGGATATGACTTTGTCTTTGCTCCAATCCTGTAGTATGAAATCATTTGATCAATGACACCTACACTCCCCATTCCTTCATTTTATTTTGCAAAGGCATGAAACCTTTTCACTTGAATATGTTGATATGATCTCTTATTCCATTTCTGTCCTTGGTCCATCAGTTCCATTCCATGTTTTGTGGACAGCATAAAGATTGGTTTATCATCAAACCAACTGATGGAATCATCTTGTCCTGACATGCTGCATTGCCAACTGATCCTCTTCCTAAATATCTCATCTTTAAAGTTACTTTTAATGCCAGTTCTTAATCTATTTTTAGATATTATGCCTGTCACTCCTATTTTTCAGCAAATATCTAGCCAGCATTTCTGATGTAAAGAATCAGTCAACATAAACACATGATCCTTATTGCATTGTTTCAGTCAGTCTCACAATTGCCATTGTTCCAATCCCCATTTTTTTTTATCATCATTTTGTTGTATATAAAACTTCCTTATGTTCACTGTCATTAGATTCCTCATCAGATGAAGTTTATGTCTCTTAAGTTGACAACTAGTAGAAAAATCTTCATCAGATGCAGCAGCATCATCAATGTCACTTTCATTTAGAAGATTTGTAATTCCATGTGAAAGGTGAACACAAAGTCCTCAGTATAAATAACATGTGAACATGCATGCATGCGAGTACACACAAGTACATATTTACTCTCAAATGTTGCCCAACACATGGGATTAATCCAAACATGAGTGTATGTCCATAAACACATACACATGCATACGAGTCGAAATTCCATTTGGACTGAAGGCCCTGCTTCGGTTTTATCAGCAAAACTTGGCCCTGCTTCGGCTTTATCAGCAAAACTTGGACACACACACACACACACACAAATATAAATACACATGCACTCACACACGCACACTCCCAAAACCCAAATCCAACTAATTTCTATGTTAACCTACAGGAATTCTGAATAACAAATCTTTACTTTAAGTTTAAAACCTGTTGTTAACATTTGCTTCCTTTAACAATCAAAGGTGTAGTTACATCACTTAAAAAAAAATTCTCCAAACTTTAACTTTATATATAAAGACGACTTGCCCTTAAACAAAAATCTTACAGAAAAATTGAATAATTCATAAAGAATTTATAAAATTAATAATTAAAACTTAACTTCAGCAACCTCCTCCCTTTATACCATGGTCACAATTCATGACATTTATAAATGTAAAAATGTCTTTGGGTAAATCCAGGATAAATAAGAAACCTGTAGAAGTGCTGATATAACACCAATACATCACGAAACTTGGTCTGAGGGTGTTTTTTAGTGAAAAAAACAAATTCCAAATTTTTTTGAAAATCGGTCAAATAGGTCAAAATTTCGGGTCAGGTCAAATTTTGGCCAAATTGTGATCTAAGAATTTTTTAAATCCCTATATCTCGGCTTCTAATTGTCGTAGCTTAATAAACTTTATATGGATGGAAGCGGAATGAGCTCTAGTTTCCAAAAATGGTACTTTAATTGGGATAATTTAATAAAAAAAATAATTTTGAAAAACAAAAAAAATTCAGGATCTGACCTTGAAGGGATCAATTTTTTAAAAAATTTTATTGAAGAAAAAATGTTGCCTGAGCAAAAATCTATCATAATCAGCAATAAAAAGTTAGCTTACAGGCCATTATATAGCTTAAAACTTAATTTTATTAATGCTGGCTTTCTTCATTTTTTCAGAATTTCATCATCAAAAATTTTTTTAATGAAACTAAACATATTAAATAGTAGGATAACAATATAATAAGGATATACTTAGCATTTGTAATTATTAATTGTAATTTAAATACGTATCTACTCTCTACATTCTACATACATGTTAAGTGCTAACTTCATACATATATGCTAATTTGTTTTAAGTTTTCTTGAGAAATTTTCTAAATCTTGAGCTGGAAAGACATACTGTATCCTTGTTCCACCTCTTAAACTTGACTCAACTGTTCCAAATATGTTCTCGGGGGGAACAGGGCAAATATCGTCTTCTGCAGGAAAAATGTACGAGGGTGCTATTCCTGAAGGATAAAAAAATTTAATCAAATAATAATCATATTCTGCATCATACGACTCGACCAGTCCTAACCACAATTCTTTTTCGTACAGACAACCGACAAAAGAGCCTACTTCTATTTCTTAACTCTCCTTCGATATCACTGGCTTCTCCATCATGACCTACTTCTTCTCCACTAACAATTTTTCTTATTTCTTCTGACTGAAGACTATTAGATAACTAATATACTTTTAAAGTGTTTGCTGACAAAGGGATAAATCTATGTAATTTTTGGGTACCTTTAATTGGGATAATCGGTAAATTGAGGCGCTCTTGTAAGGAATTTTCTATTTCTGTAACTTCATTTTTGGATACATAAAAAAAAATTATTGTGGAATCTAAATTAGTTGAGCAAAATTCAAAAAAGTCTTTGGGAGTTAAAATTTGATTATCAATCGGTTGTTGTAAACTGGCTTTTGCTACTGATCTTTACACAGTGCCACCTATTCCGTCGCACACGCTCTTTCTGTGTAACATAGCAAAAAAATTCCACTCTCCATCTATTCCAAAATCAGCTTTGTGGTGGCATAAATTCAAAAAGTTTAATTTATTTTTATACTGGGATGCACAGCCATCAGTAAAGTAGTGAATTTTTTTATAAAGTTGGATGCTGCTCACGAATACTAGGTATAAGTTTTTTAAGAAAGGAATATACTAGCATTGTACTGTGCTTACAACAATCAGAAATAAAACAATAACTTTGATGACAAATTTTTTCACCAAGTTTATAATAATATACGAAAGGATGCACGGTACACTGGGAAGTTTCCCAGTGAAACCCTTGTGCCACATCCTGAACAATAAAAGAAAAGTTTTCTGCAAAATCCCCTACAAGAACACCTTCATTTTCTTTCATATTTTCTTTTAGCTCTTTAAAGTAATTGGATTGGCTTTTGTTTGTGAAATGATGCCTAGTTAAGTTTTGTAATATTTTTACTCAATGATTCCACAAAATCTTGTGGAGATTCAACTTTGTCTTTAATCATGCAGCTGTCCACACTCTCCCACTGTTTATAAGTTATTTCTTCCGCATTAAACATAAAATCTATGTATGTGTATGTACATACTCTGACCTGTGAGTACACACCAAGAAGGTCTTAAGTTTGCAAAAGAGCTAAATCCAATTTTTGGATCAGCCTCATTTTTTATATATTCTCTGAATAATTCATGTAAATTACATAGCATCAATCTCTTCTGCATCTTCACTTTTTCTCCATTTTCATTAATAGTAAATTTATAATCCTTCATTCCCAGACACATTCGGCTATAATCATCGCTCTCGTAAAATTCTCTTACAATCCTCTTTACTTCACTGGTTAGTGGTTACATGACCTTTCCTTTCAACATATTCATAACATGCAGTAATATACGTACCATATTCTTTTTGCAAACTCCAACTTTTTCTCACCATATACTACGTAGAAGTTTCAAAGAGTTCTGCTGTTTTTTCAATTGAAAATGGATATAAAGATATAATTTGTAATTTAATCTTGCGATCAGTTGTAGAAATAAATTTGTCTAAGCTCCTGCATGACATTTTCATACCGAAAATTATTAAAAAAAAGAAATGAGTAAAAATCTAAGTTAAGTTAGTAAATTAAGTATTAAATTTTATTTTATTCTCAAAAAAACCTATTGTTTCATTATGTATTGTACATATAAATAATAATAATAGCTACATGTTTTTAATGTACAGGGTGGGCCGTAAGTTTCCATACATAGGAAAATTTAAATTATGGTCTTCACGTGCGTCGGTATTTGGATCAGCAGTTTCCGGATGCTTGGATTGGTCGGCATGGTCCTGTGGAGTGGCCTCCCAGATCCCCAGATCTCACCCCCCTTGATTTCTATCTTTGGGGGCACTTGAAGGCCATGGTGTATCAGGAAAAGATACGAGACATAAATCATCTAAAGGAACGTATCACCAACGCCATTACAAGCATAACGTCAACTGTGCTAATGCGTGTTCATCAACAGTGGGGAACACGTATTGAAATGTGTTTTCAAAACAATGGCAACCATGTAGAGCATATTATATAAATAAAAATGGTTGTCCATAAAAAAATGTTTATTTTTCCTATGTATGGAAACTTACGGCCCACCCTGTATAATAAACTTTTTGCCTTATTAAATCATCATCCCAACAACCCTTTTCGGATGGGCCAGCAACAGCATCTTCCTGGATAGAAGTCCCATAGGCGGATTCTATACTACTACTAACTCTTCCTGATGTTGCCTGAAATTTTTGAAGTGGCCTTTTTTTTGTTTTTGCTGTGATGTTAATCCAGCTGTAAAGAATTACATAAAATTACAATTGGGATACAAATATTATTAAATTATATATGTATATGTAATGTATGTTAGTTGTCTAACTGGGACTTGGTTTATTAATTAGATAAAAATTAAATATATGTTTATTGAAAGATTTCATTAATTACAGTATATAAAAAATAAATATATGGTTATTTAAAGATATTTACCCATTTTTATGGGGCTCTCATCTAAATATGGTAATATTTTATTGCTAAGTATATCCTTATGATGTTGTGGATCTTCCAAAAAAATTTCCTCAACAGGTGGAGCCGTAAAAATATTTGTAGACGAGCTACTATTGCGCTCGCTGGTAAAGGACACAGTTCTTGTAGCGGTACAGCTTCTTCTGCTGGTGCTGGTACAGATTCCAGTATTCCAGGTTGAC
Organism: Bathynomus jamesi; assembly: GCA_023014485.1. Lineage (NCBI taxonomy): Eukaryota > Metazoa > Arthropoda > Malacostraca > Isopoda > Cirolanidae > Bathynomus > Bathynomus jamesi. The sequence goes on along the minus strand of JAJOZX010006415.1, from coordinate 238,962 downwards.
TTGTTATTAAGGTGTAGCAATTGCTACACAATAGCTGATCCTTTTGAAGAACTCCATAGCTTACAGAAGCCATAAGTTCCATAACTTTTTTAATATTATTGAAAATTCTTTTTTTTTGTTTTTTTAAAGGATCACAACAATATAATTTCTTATTTTTTGGCATTTTTTTAAGTTATTTAGGTAGATATTTAGGTACACCTGTATCTTTCAATATATAGTTATTAAAATCTGAAAATAGAAAAATAAAAAATAAAAAATGAAGAAAGCCAGCATTAATAAAATTAAGTTTTAAATTATATAATGGCCTATAAGCTAACTTTTCATTGCTGATTATGGTAGATCTTTGCTCAGGCAACATTTTTTCTTCAATAAAAATTTTTTAAATTGATCCCTTCAATGTCAAATCCTGAAATTTTGTTTTTGTTTTTTCAAAATTAAGTTTTTTTTTTATTAAATTATCCAAATGAAAGTACGATTTTTGGAAACTAGAGCTCATTCCGCTTCCATTAATATAAAGTTTATTAAGCTACGACAATTAGAAGCCGAGATATAAGGATTTAAAAAATTCTTAGGTCATGATTCAAATGGCCAAAATTTGACCTGACCCTGAATTTTGACCTATTTGACCGATTTTCAAAAAACATTGGGAATTTGTTTTTTTCACTAAAAAATGCCCCCAGACCAAGTTTCATGCAAATTGAAGACATGACTGTGTTGTTTATCTGTCCATTTAACCTGGATTTACCCTATATAGGCCAGTGAATCACTGTGCATAATGAACATACAATTGCCTATGCCAATGCTTCCAGCTTTGAGATTTATAAAATATATCAGACCAGTCCACTAACCGTGGCTTCTATCATCTTACTGACTGACTCACCAAGCCTATTGATAAATTTAAATACAAAATTCCGAATGACACTGGCACAGTTAGGCACCTTATTGACTACAAACAGCATTTATAAATCTTGGAGTTCTTAATAAACTCCTAAAAATATTATTATATGCAACATATAATTTTCTCAAATTATACATCCTGTAGTTCCACCACAAATGAGCTGTATACATTGGAGAACAAAAAGTTTTGAACAAAATCAACTTAGCATCTAATGTACACACATGAAATTTTCTAATTAAAATATTTCCCTGAGCATATAATTGTTTACATTGCCTTAGAATATCACAGTCATCTGAAAGACTACCATTTAGTATGTGGCCAAGATGCTTAGTCTGGGTTACTTCTGACAGCATCATACCATTCAATTGAAATTCAGAAAATTTTATATATTTGTAGGCCTTGGTCCTCATAATCATAACATGACTTTTAGCATGATTACATTTTATGTCATTATCCTTCCCATACCCTTCACATACCTTCAAATGTGTGCTGTGCCCTTTTACAGATGAAGAAATAAGAACTAGATCATGTGCATACATCAGATGATTAACAATCATTGTACCAATATAACAGTCCATTTTACAAGTGTTCAGCACAACAGATAGATTACACTGGTCAACACTCATTTTATTGCCAATCATATTAGAGTGATTTTGGGGTAACTTTGTGGTGCTGATTCCAAATATGACATCGGTTTTGCTAGATTGGCTCTAATTTATGAGATAATTGGTACCCCATTGAAACACGTAAAAATGCAAAAAATTTAATGTTCAGGCGGAGCCTACTTACAAATCGCATTGAAATTGTCTCAAATCCTACAAAAGTAAACACATGAAATACATAATGGCATTTTATTCGGTCTCACCATCTAGAATGTGTAGTTTTCCATATGCACGCGTTATGGTTACGTTTCCTATTAATTGAGGGTATTCATTATCTCAAGAACTAGAGCCAAATCGGAAAAACTACTTTCATTTTGGAATTCAGCAACCCCAAAATACCCTAAATTCGTACAAATTTCCTTGGCAACGAAAAAAAAAAGTTTTTTTGTTGACCTGTGTTATCAATATAATCATTGAATAAGTAGAGGGATAATATCCCTCCCTTCCTGACACCATTGGTCACAGAAAATGGCTCTGAATTAACCCCACCCCATCTTACAATCATTGTCTGGTGATTATAAGGAATATTAATAGCTAAACAGACCAAGTAACCAGGTATATTACGATTTACAAGTTTCATGAATAATTTGTCACGATTAACACGATCAAATGCCTTAGAGGCATCCAGGAAACACAAAAATACATTCACATCTAGAGTTTGGTATTTACAGACCATTTCCTTCAAGGCATGCACACACACATCAGTATTGTGTTTCTTTTTGAAACCAAATTAGTTATCACTAGTACAGTGGACCCTCAGTTAACAAACGTAATTGGTTCCATTTAACCCTTCACTAACCAAAATTTTCATTAAGCGAGTATGGGAAATACATGTAAATGGGTGAATTTGTTCCAAGACCTTCAGATGGTAAGTGAAAAATTTTATAATAGGATATTCAAGGGATCTTACCTGCCAACTAAACAATACATATTATTAATAAAACAAATAAAATATAAACAAAAGAAACTTACTTTTAGCTGCAAGGATTTTTGTTTAAGTGACTTGATGGAGTGGTGAAGGTGTAGAAAACTTAATGTTGCTTGGAAGGAGCTTTAGGCTCCTTCCATCGAAACCTTTGGTGGCTCACAGGTCATGGTTCTTCAAATGATGTTGACTCAGAAGCCAATTTCTTTCTTTTTGATGACTGAAGGGGCCCACTTTCTGGATGTCTTTTTACCAAAAAACTGTCCAGTGTTGTCTGAGGTGCATTTTTTTCTCCTGTGCATCAGTTGGTTCTTGAAATATGAGATCACTTTGTCCTCACATGCATAGTTTTGAAGCTCTGTTTCTTCTATGAAGAGATGTCTTGCAGCCAATTTCTTCACCTCCCAATAATAAAGAATGTCCTTAACCTCTGCAGTGGACATATAGTCATCCTTTTCTCTTTCTTCTTCTCCACTGGCATGTTCTATCATAGGCTCCAATTGTTGCAGGTCTTCAGGGGTGAGCTCCCTTTCATAAGACTGGACCAGGTCTTCCACATCCTCCTCATCCACTTCAAGGCCCATTGACTGACCAATGAACACAATTTCTCTCCCTATAACAGCCTCATCTTCCAATCCCTCAAGTTGGTTCTTGAAATATGAGATCACTTTGTCCTCACATGCATAGTTTTGAAGCTCTGTTTCTTCTATGAAGAGATGTCTTGCAGCCAATTTCTTCACCTCCCAATAATAAAGAATGTCCTTAACCTCTGCAGTGGACATATAGTCATCCTTTTCTCTTTCTTCTTCTCCACTGGCATGTTCTATCATAGGCTCCAATTGTTGCAGGTCTTCAGGGGTGAGCTCCCTTTCATAAGACTGGACCAGGTCTTCCACATCCTCCTCATCCACTTCAAGGCCCATTGACTGACCAATGAACACAATTTCTCTCCCTATAACAGCCTCATCTTCCAATCCCTCAAGTTGGTTCTTGAAATATGAGATCACTTTGTCCTCACATGCATAGTTTTGAAGCTCTGTTTCTTCTATGAAGAGATGTCTTGCAGCCAATTTCTTCACCTCCCAATAATAAAGAATGTCCTTAACCTCTGCAGTGGACATATAGTCATCCTTTTCTGGACCAGGTCTTCCACATCCTCCTCATCCACTTCAAGGCCCACTGACTGACCAATGAACACAATTTCTCTCCCTATAACAGCCTCATCTTCCAATCCCTCAAGTCATGCTGGATGGATAGCCAAAGATTTTTCCAAGAAGCATTCATGCAGCAAGTTGACACTTCCTGCCATGCTGCAACAATGAGTCTTACAGCCTCCAGGATGTTGAACTTTGTCTTCCAAAATTCTTTCAGAGGCATGGCATCTTCACCTGATATTTCCTGGTGACAGTCTCTAAACATCATCTTCATGTACAGCTTCTTAAAAGTGGCTACGACTTGTTGGTCCATTGGCTGCAACAAAGAAGTGGTGTTTGGAGGCAAAAATTTGACTTTGATGGAGCCAAATTGGGCCTCTAAAGCAAGAGCAAGTTCAGGGTCATGGCTGGGAGCATTGTCTAGAAGGAGTAAGGCCTTCAATGGTAGCTTGTTGGTGGTCAGGTGGTTGGTGGTCACAGGACAAAAAACCTCCAATGCCCATTTATTAAACAGTTGCCTAGTCACCCAGGCCTTATGATTGGACTTCCAATAAACCCCCAGTTGGTCCCTCGAAACCTTCTGTTGCTTGAATAACGTGGGGTTTTCCAAATGATAAACAAGCATTGGCTTCAGCTTAAAGTCACCTGAAGCATTACCACCAAGCAACAAAGTCAGCCTGTCCTTCATAGGCTTATGCCCTGGCAAAGCAGCTTCATCTTTGGTGATGTAAGTTCTCCTTGGCATCTTCTTCCAAAAGAGGCCAGTCTCATCCACACGGAAGACTTGCTGAGGAAGGGTCTTCCACAAACTCACCAAATTCAGTTTTAAAATTTTCCGCTGCTTCTTTGTCTGCACTTGCAGCTTCCCCATGCTTCACAGCACTTTTAATTCCTGGTCTTCTCTTGAACTTCTCAAACCACCCCTTACTGGCCTTGAAGTCTCCAAATTGTGTATCGGATGTTTGGGGGGAATCACGTTTTAGGTGCTCATAGATTTCTCTAGCCCTTTCACAAATAAACTGGACACTCACTATCTCACTTTTCATTTGCTTTTCCCTGATCCAAATCATTAAGCGTTTCCCCATTTCCACAATTAGTGATCTACCTTTGAACACACTCGTTGATGCATCCTTAACTTTGGCAAATTTTTACAAGTTTACTTTGAAAAAACTATATAGGGCTATGGGTTGATTGCCTGTGCCCTCATCCGTTGGAAATTTCCAACAGACGTCAGTGGAGGGTTACCGACAAAAGCCCTATGCTTTTTCGTTAGAGAGTTATAAATATGTAGGTCTTTAAAGGACCTCTTTATATTTATATTGATTACGGTAATTCTAGCATCGGGAGTTGGGAAAGCTTATGGTATTGAAAAACTGAACTTGCTCACCTTATTTTTGCTGGGTCTTTGTTTGTTTCGATGTAGGTGACGGTCATTTTCGGTGTAGGGCCGCCACGATGGGGTTACGCGGCTAATTTACTTAAGGTAATTAATATAGGCAGTCACTATAAACCCCTGAAGGAATAGGCCTATCCTTTTAGTCATTAGGTTTTAATTATAAGGAATTCACTCAGGACTTGAGGGAAAATTTAGACACGTTTTCCCAGTTTAAAGCGTTTGCTTGGAATAAACAGCCCTGAGAGCCGTTCCTTGGTTCGCTTGTATTTTCATTATTATTTGCCGATCTAGCAAGATTTTGTTGTGTCTACTTCTTTTTGGTAGACTAAATAATAAATTGGGTTTTCTTGTTGCTATGTGGGGCTGATTCATACATACAGGTTCCTTGTACGTATGGCAATTCAATTATTTCATTCCCAATAGGCTATGTCGCCAATCCCGAGGCAATTTTGTATAGATATTTAATTCAATTAATTAATAATTTATATTTAATTATGAAATAAATGTACCACATATGATACCATGTTGTGAGCGCGTATAGTTTTTCCATATACTGGGGGGGGCCGGAGAAAAATTTGTATGTTATAGATCAAATTTTTTGATAAACTGTGTGTTAAACCATGTGAAATGGATTGAAAAGAATAAAGTAGAAATTTAGGGAGAGAGAGGTTACTCAAGACCTATTTAAATATTAAAGTTCAAGAGGCCAACTTCTCAAGTTTAGTTAAAGTTATGTCAATCAGTTTGACTCCCTTTAGGTATAGGAAATTTATGGGATTAAAGTAAAGTTATTAAGCATTTTAACTTTGCTCAGTTTGTGTAAGTTTTATAAGTCACCAGTCTTAATTTTTTCTTGTAAAAGTTTCTGGCTTTCAAAGCAGTCTTTCTTTGAGGCCTCTCTGGTTTAGTCTGAGTTACATCAGGCACATTGAGAGATTCCTCCCCAATAGTATCCTGATCCATCCTTTGGGGTAATGGTTCTAATTTAGCCCCACACTCCAAAGGATATAGTAATGTGATATCTCTGGTGGTTTCACCAGTTGCTGTTTTCAGTTTTACAACCCTGGTAACTTCGTCTTCACCAGTTTTGAGTTCCAAGACTTTTCCCATTGACCAATGTTGTCTTGGTGTCTTGTCATGTATCAACACAATGTCCCCAATTTTGACTGAATCATTCCAACTTTGTTTTGTTAATTGTTTATGTCTTTCTCTAAGACTTGTTAAGTATTCTTCTCTCCATTTTGTTATAAATTGAGTCTTGATTTGTGTCAAATTTGTATTTTTGTTGAGTTCTTTGTGTCCTATTTCCCAATCTGGATCCTCTGTACTGTTATGTTCAGATTCTGGTAACATGTTTACTGTTTCTCCCTTAATTAGGTGGTTTGGTGTGAGAGGTTCTGGCTCATTAATACCATCTCCCACATAAGTTAATGGTCTGTTGTTGACAACATTTTCAATTTCTGACAGAATAGTCATGAGTTCAAAAAGTTGTAGATGTTTTGTCCCAATAGTCTTTTTAAGGCAGTTCTTTACAGTTTGTATGTTTCTTTCCCAAATTGAACCATACCATGGTGTATTAACAGGAATGTACTTCCAGGTTATGTTGTGTTTGGTTAAATGAGTTTGTACTGTTTCATTGTCACAAATCTGATGAATAATTTTTCACCAGATTTGAAGTATGTGGCATTGTCTGACCATATAGTTTTGGGTACAGAATTGTGTGCACAAAATCGTCTGAAAGCAGCAATAAAAGCTTCTGCTGTCAGATCTTCTACTATGTCTAGACATATGGCACGTGTGGCAGCACAGGTGAAGAGTACAATGTACACTTTGTATTCCTTTGAATCCATTTTGTCTCCAAAACTCACATTTACCGCTCCAGTGTAGTCAATACCCGTGGTTTCAAATGGCCGAGTAAATGTTACTCGTTCCACAGGTAGGTCTGGAGGGCTTGGGGTCTTAAAGGGTCGTGAATGGATACGTTTACAAGGAATGCATGTGTTTAAAATTTTCTTTGTTTCAGTTCTACCCTTTGGTAGCCAGTAAGTTTCTCAGCTCTGTCAGGGTTTGTGGGACTCCCATGTGGTGTATTTTGTTGTGGGTATCCCTGATGATGAGTTTTGTGAAGTGATTTCTCCTTGGAAGAAGAATTGGGTGCTTAGAGTTGTAAGTCAAAGTTGACTTGTTAAGCCTTCCTTTACACCTTATCAGACCCTCTGTATCCAGGTACAGATTTAGATCCATGACAAGTGAAGGAATACCTTTGTTTAATGTGCTACTGGACCTAAGATACTTCAACTCCTTGTCAAATTCTGAAGCTTGTATCTGTTTGAGCCAGTATTTTGTTGCAGTTTCTGTTAAGTTAGAAAAGGCTTTCTGAGGACAGTGTTTGAGAAGGTAGCTATTGACAAACTTGCAGCAATAGACTGTAATTCTCAAGAGTTTGTTTAGGTCTGAATAAAGGTGATAGTCAAATATAGGTTTGTCCTCAGTGATCTTTTCAGTTGTTGTAGAGTTGAGTGTGAGGTTAACTACTTTGGCTGGCCAAAGATCCTCACATGTTAGCCATTCGGGCCCTTCATACCAGATTTTATTTGTTTTCAACAGCTTGTAAGAGAGCCCTCTTGTCAAAAAGTCTGCAGGATTCTCCTTTGTTTTTATGTACCTAAATTTGATACCAAGGTTTGTGTTTGCAGTTTTGATTTCTGTTAGTCTGTTTTTCACAAATATATTTTTGCAAGAAGTTGTATCTGTGTTGGTCACCCATGTTAGACAAATTTGACTGTCTGTCCATAAGTAAATGTTTGTTATGTCAACTTCTTTATACACTTGTGAAAGAAAGTTTGCTGTTTTAACTCCCAATGAGACAGCTAATAATTCAAGTTGTGGTACAGTTTTCTTTTGGTTTAAGGGTGCCACTTTTGCCTTTGAATAAACCAAGTTACTTTCATTTTCACTTGTTAAATAGGCACAACACCCATAAGCTTGTGTGCTGGCATCTGTAAAAATGTGTAGTGTTTGCGATTTCAATCTGTAGCCAGCACATCTTGGTACGTAGATGTCTTGAACTTTGTTCAAGTCTGTGGCTAATTTTTTCCAATGAAGTTGGTCTTCCACTGAAAGTGGTTCATCCCAATCAATTTTCTTTTTCCATAAGTCTTGCAAAAGGATTTTGGATCTTATGGTTGCTGGTAAATATAATCCAATGGGGTCAAAAATTTTGGATGATTCTGAAAGCACTTGTCTTTTTGTATTGGCATTTGGATTTAAGTTATAACTCTTCGTGCAAAGAGTGTCATCGTGTTCAGAATTCTGTTTTAAAAACCAAAGCATTCCAAGTGTTTTCGTGTAATTGTTTGGTTCAATGTTCCCATTGTTGTCTTTTGTTATTTGTTCATTTAATTTAGGAGAATTAGAAACCCATTCTCTCAATCCAAAATTTCCTTGCTTCATTATGGGTTGTGACATTTGGTAAATTTCAAGCAATTCCTCTTCAGTTACAGTGGAACCAATGAGGTTATCCACATAAAAGTTTTGTTTTAAAAACTGAACTGTTAAGTCCTCTTGAAATAAGTTTAGGTGGTTTCTAATTGTTAAAGCAAGAATACTTGGAGAGCAATTTGCTCCAAAAATAATTACTTTAAATCTGTAGGTTTTGAAACCTTTGTTAAGGTCATGTGGATCATTCAACCACAAAAACCTGAGATGATTTTTATCATACTCAAGCTTCAAATTTATACAGAGGAATGCTTTTTCTATGTCACTTTGTACTGCATAATTGTCTAAACGGAAGCAAAGGAGAATTTTTACAAGATCTGAGACAAGGTTTGGGCCTTCCATGAGACAATCATTTAAACTAACAGAATTTGTGTCTTTTAAACTACAGTTGTATACTACTCTTAGTTTAGTTGTGGATGAGTCTTCTCTGTAAACTCCCCTGTGTGTTAAATAATGACAACCTCGTTTTTTAAAGGGTTCATCAGTAACTTCTTCAATGAAGCCCCTTTCTATTTGTTCCTTGAATATGTTGTTGTATTGTTCTAAAAGATTGTCATTTTTTAGTTTTCTGTAATTTTTATACAGATGTGCCTTAGCTACTTTCAAATTGTCCATTATTTCTGGACAAGGTGTTTTCCAAGGCAGCTCCACATAGTATTGATTGTCTCTGTGTTGTAATGTATCCTTAAATTGTTCTGTCATCAATTGGTCTTCATGTGTAATAGTACTGTCCTTTATGCCAACTGATTCTAATAGTCATAACTGCTGTAACCCTTCATCCAATGTGGAATCATTTTCATTCAAATGATGTGGGATTATGACAGTGTTTTTGTAGTTCGAGTTTGTCACATAGTCAGAAATTTGTGACTGTGGTGATTTTGTTTTGCGTAAATTTTGTTCATGTTCTGTGTTTTCTGTGTCAGTAGTAAGATGGTATTTAGTTATGTCACCCAAAAGAGCAATACCTGTGGGAGTTTGTATGGCTATTCCATCTCCAATTTTAATGATGCCTCTATGGACCAGATGAAGATAGTCAGCCCCCATGAGCATATGTATATCATCAACTACATCTGCATTAAGGGTTTTATCAGCTATCGTGTATTTATTTTGAAGTTGGAGCAAAGCTTGTTTTAACCCAGCTATTTGTATTTTTTCTTGTTCTACTTTGTCCACAACAACAACCTTAAGGGTTTAAATGTTTCATCAAGAGTTAAAGTTATATTTGCAGTTTTAAAACTGGCTTGTACTGGGTTTTTATTGATAAATGATGAAATAGAGAGATCTTCATCTCCTTGTTGGTTTTGAAGTCCCAATTTTTCTATCAGTTGTTTAGTTACAAATGTTTGTTGTGAGCAGGTATCTAAAAGACACCTAACCTGTACTATTTGTCCTCTTTTGTTTTGGATTTCCAAAGTTGTGGTTGGTAAAAGAATTTTTGAATTGTGGTTAATGCTAGATGAACTGATATGTCCATTCATAGCATTTTTGGTTTGTTTCTGTTTGTTTTGGTTTGATTTGGGTGTTTGTTCATAATGTTTGTCAGTTTTTCCAATGTCTGTGTGTGTATTACACATAGGGGTAACATGGTCAAAACTGTTGCAAAACTTACAATTGTATATCAAATTTGATTTGCAATTTGACTTTTGGTGCCCTGATCCAGTGCATTTTTTGCATAAGTTTAGTTGTTCACAACGTTTTGACCTTGCTGTAAAGTCTTTGTATTTGGGACAATTTGTAGAATAATGTTCACTGCTAAAACAAAATTTGCATGGTGTGGGATTATACTCAAAAGTAGCTACATTAAAGTTTTGCAGAGTAGGAGTCTTTGAGTCTTTTTCTGTCACTTTATTTTCTGCAAATTGAGTTTTGCGGTTGTGTTTTGATGTAACTGGTAAGTGTTGAAATCTTTTGTTAGGCAGCAATAAAAGCTTCTGCTGTCAGATCTTCTACTATGTCTAGACATATGGCACGTGTGGCAGCACAGGTGAAGAGTACAATGTACACTTTGTATTCCTTTGAATCCATTTTGTCTCCAAAACTCACATTTACCGCTCCAGTGTAGTCAATACCCGTGGTTTCAAATGGCCGAGTAAATGTTACTCGTTCCACAGGTAGGTCTGGAGGGCTTGGGGTCTTAAAGGGTCGTGAATGGATACGTTTACAAGGAATGCATGTGTTTAAATTTTCTTTGTTTCAGTTCTACCCTTTGGTAGCCAGTAAGTTTTCTCAGCTCTGTCAGGGTTTGTGGGACTCCCATGTGGTGTATTTTGTTGTGGGTATCCCTGATGATGAGTTTTGTGAAGTGATTTCTCCTTGGAAGAAGAATTGGGTGCTTAGAGTTGTAAGTCAAAGTTGACTTGTTAAGCCTTCCTTTACACCTTATCAGACCCTCTGTATCCAGGTACAGATTTAGATCCATGACAAGTGAAGGAATACCTTTGTTTAATGTGCTACTGGACCTAAGATACTTCAACTCCTTGTCAAATTCTGAAGCTTGTATCTGTTTGAGCCAGTATTTTGTTGCAGTTTCTGTTAAGTTAGAAAAGGCTTTCTGAGGACAGTGTTTGAGAAGGTAGCTATTGACAAACTTGCAGCAATAGACTGTAATTCTCAAGAGTTTGTTTAGGTCTGAATAAAGGTGATAGTCAAATATAGGTTTGTCCTCAGTGATCTTTTCAGTTGTTGTAGAGTTGAGTGTGAGGTTAACTACTTTGGCTGGCCAAAGATCCTCACATGTTAGCCATTCGGGCCCTTCATACCAGATTTTATTTGTTTTCAACAGCTTGTAAGAGAGCCCTCTTGTCAAAAAGTCTGCAGGATTCTCCTTTGTTTTTATGTACCTAAATTTGATACCAAGGTTTGTGTTTGCAGTTTTGATTTCTGTTAGTCTGTTTTTCACAAATATATTTTTGCAAGAAGTTGTATCTGTGTTGGTCACCCATGTTAGACAAATTTGACTGTCTGTCCATAAGTAAATGTTTGTTATGTCAACTTCTTTATACACTTGTGAAAGAAAGTTTGCTGTTTTAACTCCCAATGAGACAGCTAATAATTCAAGTTGTGGTACAGTTTTCTTTTGGTTTAAGGGTGCCACTTTTGCCTTTGAATAAACCAAGTTACTTTCATTTTCACTTGTTAAATAGGCACAACATAAGCTTGTGTGCTGGCATCTGTAAAAATGTGTAGTGTTTGCGATTTCAATCTGTAGCCAGCACATCTTGGTACGTAGATGTCTTGAACTTTGTTCAAGTCTGTGGCTAATTTTTTCCAATGAAGTTGGTCTTCCACTGAAAGTGGTTCATCCCAATCAATTTTCTTTTTCCATAAGTCTTGCAAAAGGATTTTGGATCTTATGGTTGCTGGTAAATATAATCCAATGGGGTCAAAAATTTTGGATGATTCTGAAAGCACTTGTCTTTTTGTATTGGCATTTGGATTTAAGTTATAACTCTTCGTGCAAAGAGTGTCATCGTGTTCAGAATTCTGTTTTAAAAACCAAAGCATTCCAAGTGTTTTCGTGTAATTGTTTGGTTCAATGTTCCCATTGTTGTCTTTTGTTATTTGTTCATTTAATTTAGGAGAATTAGAAACCCATTCTCTCAATCCAAAATTTCCTTGCTTCATTATGGGTTGTGACATTTGGTAAATTTCAAGCAATTCCTCTTCAGTTACAGTGGAACCAATGAGGTTATCCACATAAAAGTTTTGTTTTAAAAACTGAACTGTTAAGTCCTCTTGAAATAAGTTTAGGTGGTTTCTAATTGTTAAAGCAAGAATACTTGGAGAGCAATTTGCTCCAAAAATAATTACTTTAAATCTGTAGGTTTTGAAACCTTTGTTAAGGTCATGTGGATCATTCAACCACAAAAACCTGAGATGATTTTTATCATACTCAAGCTTCAAATTTATACAGAGGAATGCTTTTTCTATGTCACTTTGTACTGCATAATTGTCTAAACGGAAGCAAAGGAGAATTTTTACAAGATCTGAGACAAGGTTTGGGCCTTCCATGAGACAATCATTTAAACTAACAGAATTTGTGTCTTTTAAACTACAGTTGTATACTACTCTTAGTTTAGTTGTGGATGAGTCTTCTCTGTAAACTCCCCTGTGTGTTAAATAATGACAACCTCGTTTTTTAAAGGGTTCATCAGTAACTTCTTCAATGAAGCCCCTTTCTATTTGTTCCTTGAATATGTTGTTGTATTGTTCTAAAAGATTGTCATTTTTTAGTTTTCTGTAATTTTTATACAGATGTGCCTTAGCTACTTTCAAATTGTCCATTATTTCTGGACAAGGTGTTTTCCAAGGCAGCTCCACATAGTATTGATTGTCTCTGTGTTGTAATGTATCCTTAAATTGTTCTGTCATCAATTGGTCTTCATGTGTAATAGTACTGTCCTTTATGCCAACTGATTCTAATAGTCATAACTGCTGTAACCCTTCATCCAATGTGGAATCATTTTCATTCAAATGATGTGGGATTATGACAGTGTTTTTGTAGTTCGAGTTTGTCACATAGTCAGAAATTTGTGACTGTGGTGATTTTGTTTTGCGTAAATTTTGTTCATGTTCTGTGTTTTCTGTGTCAGTAGTAAGATGGTATTTAGTTATGTCACCCAAAAGAGCAATACCTGTGGGAGTTTGTATGGCTATTCCATCTCCAATTTTAATGATGCCTCTATGGACCAGATGAAGATAGTCAGCCCCCATGAGCATATGTATATCATCAACTACATCTGCATTAAGGGTTTTATCAGCTATCGTGTATTTATTTTGAAGTTGGAGCAAAGCTTGTTTTAACCCAGCTATTTGTATTTTTTCTTGTTCTACTTTGTCCACAACAACAACCTTAAGGGTTTAAATGTTTCATCAAGAGTTAAAGTTATATTTGCAGTTTTAAAACTGGCTTGTACTGGGTTTTTATTGATAAATGATGAAATAGAGAGATCTTCATCTCCTTGTTGGTTTTGAAGTCCCAATTTTTCTATCAGTTGTTTAGTTACAAATGTTTGTTGTGAGCAGGTATCTAAAAGACACCTAACCTGTACTATTTGTCCTCTTTTGTTTTGGATTTCCAAAGTTGTGGTTGGTAAAAGAATTTTTGAATTGTGGTTAATGCTAGATGAACTGATATGTCCATTCATAGCATTTTTGGTTTGTTTCTGTTTGTTTTGGTTTGATTTGGGTGTTTGTTCATAATGTTTGTCAGTTTTTCCAATGTCTGTGTGTGTATTACACATAGGGGTAACATGGTCAAAACTGTTGCAAAACTTACAATTGTATATCAAATTTGATTTGCAATTTGACTTTTGGTGCCCTGATCCAGTGCATTTTTTGCATAAGTTTAGTTGTTCACAACGTTTTGACCTTGCTGTAAAGTCTTTGTATTTGGGACAATTTGTAGAATAATGTTCACTGCTAAAACAAAATTTGCATGGTGTGGGATTATACTCAAAAGTAGCTACATTAAAGTTTTGCAGAGTAGGAGTCTTTGAGTCTTTTTCTGTCACTTTATTTTCTGCAAATTGAGTTTTGCGGTTGTGTTTTGATGTAACTGGTAAGTGTTGAAATCTTTTGTTAGGTTTTTGGTTTTCTGCATTGTTGGTTTTTTCTTGTTCTGTGTTAAATTTTGGGTGTGTGTAACTTGATTTGTAAAGTGCTAGTACAGTTGGGAAATCTTCTCTTAGTTTATTAAGGCTAGGGTATATGTCAGTTGTCCTCTGATGAAATATCTCTTTGACTTTAGAAGGGAGCTTTTCAAAAACAACAGCTTGAATGATCCAAGCTGTTTCTGCAATGTTTAAATTATTGTTTTTAAGTTGTCCCATGAGACATTCAAACTCACAGTAAAAATCAAAGAGGTCACCATAGTTGTCTTTTGGGGTTCGCATGTTCATGACTTTAAGAGCCAAATCATGTATAATTTCATCCTTATTCATGTAATTTCTGAGTAATTCTATTGCTACAGAATAAGAAGCACCTATGGCTGGTAGTGATTCCACTAATCTTAAGGCTGGGCCTTTCAGATAGTTCACTAAATAACTAAATTTATCAACATCTGTAATGTAGTTTTTATTACCTATAAGGCTATGAAATTTTTCAATAAAAGATTGAAATTTGGCTCTGTCACCCTCAAAAGTGGGTACTGCAAGTGTAGGCAATTTTGATTTTAGTTCATTGCCCTCAGCCACATTGGGAGGGCTAAATGAAGCATTTCTTGTAGCTTCTAAGAAGCTTTCGTATGTGTCTTCTTTTTTGCACTCATCAAGTTGGTTTTGAATTTCAGAAATATAGTTGTTAATTTTTGTAATGTAATTTTCATTGTCAAGTAGGAGAGTAGAATACTCATCATCTGTTAGTTCAATTGTGTCATCAATTTCTGTAATTATGTCTTCATCTAGTATGAAAATTCTTGTTTGTAACGAGTAATAGAATTTAATGTTGTTTCAAGATCATATCTTGTAGGTTCCTTTTGTTTGAAATCATTGTACAGTTTGGTGATGACACCTTTACGTGCTGATTTTTTCCTCATTAATTTTTTGTGATTTTGAGATGGTGCCGTAGCCCCAAGGTCTGTGTTTTTGTTTTCTTGGTCTGGGTTTCTTACCCTTTTGTCCAAGTCTTCCATAATTGTTGTTAGTGTTAAAGTTCTGAGTTTAATTTTTATGATGTTGAGCAAGTTAAATTACTGTACAGTAATAAGTTTTTTATATAACCTGCGCCACAGGTTAAATTAAAAATTCACAATGTTTTTAGTTAGGATAGGCCTTGAGTGTAAAGAGTAAGGCCTACTTTAAGAGGTAGGCCTATTATGTAAGGTAAAGTTAGGTGGGCCTACTAAATAGGCCTATTTGTTGGGCCTACCAAGTAGGCTTATGTTTGGGCCTATTATTTTATAGGACCTCAAATGAGTTAAGCCTGTTAAATTAACAAGGCTTAGTTTTGAATTTGAAGAGTAGGACCTATTAAATAGGCTTAATGTTGCGGGCCTATTATTTTTAGGACCTAAAATAAGTTATGCCTGTTAAATGAACAAGCCTTTGTTTTCGATTAGTGTAAAGGTAAAGGAATCGGTTCCCAGTTGCTTAGGCCACCATATGAAAAAACTATAGTGGGGTTACGGTTGAAATTGGGGTTAGGCCTACTGAGTTAAGCCTAGCCACTGCGTGTGTCAGTGTAAATTTTAGAGGGGTTAGTTCCCCATACACAGGGCCACCATTTGAAAAAACTATATAGGGCTATGGGTTGATTGCCTGTGCCCTCATCCGTTGGAAATTTCCAACAGACGTCAGTGGAGGGTTACCGACAAAAGCCCTATGCTTTTTCGTTAGAGAGTTATAAATATGTAGGTCTTTAAAGGACCTCTTTATATTTATATTGATTACGGTAATTCTAGCATCGGGAGTTGGGAAAGCTTATGTATGAAAAACTGAATTGCTCACCTTATTTTTGCTGGGTCTTTGTTTGTTTCGATGTAGGGCGTGACGGTCATTTTCGGTGTAGGGCCGCCACGATGGGGTTACGCGGCGAATTTACTTAAGGTAATTAATATAGGCAGTCACTATATAAACCCCTGAAGGAATAGGCCTATCCTTTTTAGTCATTAGGTTTTAATTATAAGGAATTCACTCAGGACTTGAGGGAAAATTTAGACACGTTTTCCCAGTTTAAAGCGTTTGCTTGGAATAAACAGCCCTGAGAGCCGTTCCTTGGTTCGCTTGTATTTTCATTATTATTTGCCGATCTAGCAAGATTTTGTTGTGTCTACTTCTTTTTGGTAGACTAAATAATAAATTGGGTTTTCTTGTTGCTATGTGGGGCTGATTCATACATACAGGTTCCTTGTACGTATGGCAATTCAATTATTTCATTCCCAATAGGCTATGTCGCCAATCCCGAGGCAATTTTGTATAGATATTTAATTCAATTAATTAATAATTTATATTTAATTATGAAATAAATGTACCACATATGATACCATGTTGTGAGCGCGTATAGTTTTTCCATATTTACATTACAGGCTTTGTAAATCAAAACTATTTTTTTCTGATGGTTTTTGATGCAGTTTGAATGGAGGTTAATTTCATTCAAACAACATCAAAAACAATCAGAAAAACAGTTTTAATATATAACCTAACCTAACACAAAATTCCAAAATTCCTCAAAAGCCTGTAATGTACTCTTGTAAAAAATCAGGGGTGTGGAGTCGGAGCCGGAGGAGTGGTGGTTTTTGGGTGGAGCCGGAGCTGGAGGAGTGGTGGTTTTTGGGTGGAGGCAGAGGAGTGGTGGTTTTTGGGTGGAGCCGGAGCCGGAGCCATTAAAAAATGCCGACTCCATGGCTCCAGTTACCTTGCCCATTCATAATAAACCTAATGCAACTTTATCTTACCTAACCCAACTTTAGTACTTTACCTAACTTAATATATAGTTTTTATTAAAAATGCATATTTATTTTTTCCAGAAATGTCAATATTTGTAATATAATTATTAATTATAGCTCCAAAATCATATATCATTAACTAAACCAAGACTAAACAATAAGCATTTATCATTTATACATAAATTTCAATTAATATAATTTCTTTTTGGATTTATGTATTAAAAAGGTCAAATTTAGAGAGTATTTTTAGCCTTTATTGCAAATATCATTCAACAGTGTATTCATCTGTCTGTTGTTGAGTATGATCAATGACCACTCTAACTACATTTGGATTTTGATAACTTGACAGAGCTGGAGCCAAACATTTAAAAAAGATGGCTCGGGAGCCGGAGCCAAAAGTTTTTTTTCTGGCTCCACACCCCTGAAAAAAATAACTTATCTTTTTGCTTTAGGATGGTAGAAATAGTCAATGGTGGTAGCCCATGGTCAATAGCTAGCGTGCCAGTCTTAACACCATCCTCACGTTTGATTATTATTTCTAACTTTGTTTGCACAGAAATCACTTTTCTGCTCCTTTTAGCTTTATTAACATTCACTTTAAGAGCCATTTTTGGTAATTATTCATTTTTACACCCAGTCTGTTTTTATGATGAGAAACTTTTCTGGTCAATTTTGAGGTGTTTGCACAAATCTGCCATCCATTTCCTGTGCAAATGCATAGTTTTTGATATATCTCAAAAACTACGCATTTGCATAGGAAACAGATGGCAGTTTTGTACAAAACACCTCAAAATTAACCAGAAAAGTTTGCTCTCGTCATTTTCATTTAAACTAACGAAAATATCATGACTTAACCTAACCAATCATCAAGGGCATACAATTGACCTAACCAGGCATTCAGTCAACCTAACCAGGCATTCAGTCAACCTAACCAGGCATTCAGTCAACCTAACCAGGCATTCAGTCAACCTAACCAGGCATTCAGTCAACCTAACCAGGCATTCAGTCAACCTAACCAGGCATTCAGTCAACCTAACCAGGCATTCAGTCAACCTAACCAGGCATTCAGTCAACCTAACCAGGCATTCAGTCAACCTAACCAGGCATTCAGTCAACCTAACAGGTTAATATTGGTTATTTCACCTAAATATCTTCTGATCTTTTCGTATTAGGCACTCACTGTCACATTTCTGGCAAGTTAAGGATGAGAGAATAATGCCATAATTGATAAAAACATCCAATCCTTTGTCTTCATCTAGGGCACAATACAAATCAAGTTCTCAATTTTTAGTCGAATATTACATGAATGGCATGTCATAATTCTATCAGAAGCACCACCAAACTGAATCCAATTACAAAAAAAAAATAGCCAGAACAAAAACCGACAAACTAGTTAAGTCGCAGAATAGCGAAAAAATAGCCCAATCAGGAAAAATATTTTATGAAAAAAGTACATTATAGCCAAAACATGAAATATATTTAAAAAAAAATACATTTGAACAAATCTGCACAACATAAGATATATATTTTCTTAGACAGTTTTGAATGGCAATTCAATATATTATACTGTTTTAACGGCGTGTGAGCTGGGTGAAAAGACTAATATTAACCCCATTTTTAATAAATTTATAAAAATTGCACAAATTTGTTAAAATCACAATTGTCATAGCAAGCACGATCTGATATGTTATCAGCACACCACCAAGATATAAACAAAGCCAGTATATATGAATATGTCTGCTCTCTGGCATGGGTCAGTGATTAAGAGAGGTGCTGTGATTGGCTATGACCATGGGTAAGATGCCTCTGAGTGCCATGATTAGCCAAAAAGTTGGGCTGCGCATCATTCTCACTCAGATATCACGTGATATCCATGTTTTTTGCAATTTCATAAATTTTTCACTACACAAAATTTTTCCATTAAAAGAAATAATGGTAGCTTATGAGGATATTTCACTAAAAGATCCTTTCATTAAAGGAGGGTCCACTGTATACAGGTAACATTAAAGTCCATTAATGAGTATATATTACTGATCTTCAAGTAATAGAACCATTGAGCAATAGCGATCACAATATGGTAGAGTTTGTCCTCTCAGTAAGTCACTCGAAACCAACTAACTCGACTAAAATTCCTAACTTCCAGCACGCAGACTTTTGTAAATTTCGAAATAAATTGTCACACATCAATTGGGAAAATGTGATGGGGAACTCCAACGCAAAACTAATGTGGGAATCGTTCGAAACAGTATTTAGGACTATAAATGAGGAATGTGTACCGTACAAAATTAAGCGTGCGAAAGTAAACAACAAGCCCTTATGGTTTACTTCGAGTAGGAGACATTATAAAGAGTAGAGATAGGGCTTATAGGCTACATAAGTGCGATAAAGATAATTTGTGGTTACGAAACAACTACATATCTCTAAGGCGTGAAGCGAAAAGTGTAATAAAAAAGTCCAAGCGCGAATTTGAAATCTCCATAGCTCGTGACGGTAAAGAAAACCCCAAGCGATTCTTTCAATACGTCAATAATAGAAATCCAGTAAAAAGTGTCTTGGGTCCATTGAAAAATGTAAACGGAGATCTAGTTTCTGAAAACAAGGAAATGGCTACCTTGCTAAACGAATTTTTTACGCCAGTTTTTATTATAGAAGATGTAACGAATATCCCTACGGTCATAGACATAATACCTTTTGATAATGGTAATATTTTGGATAATATTGTCATTAGTGAAAGGGAGGTAATGCTCTATATTGATAAGATGAAAACATGTAAATCACCGGGTCCGGATTCCATATATCCCATACAACTAAAAGAATTAAAAGATAGCATTGTTGTGCCGCTAACAAAGATTTTTAATGCATCTATTTCTGAGGGGTGCGTACCAGATAATTTCAAGTTAGCAAACGTAATACCTATCTTTAAGAAAGGCGATAAAGGTGCAGCGGGAAATTATAGGCCAATCAGTTTAACGTCTGTTGTAGGTAAGCTACTGGAATCAATAATTAGGGATCGTATAGTTGAACACTTAGAAGTGCATAAACTAGTTAGAAATACGCAGCATAGTTTTAGGCGAAATAAATCTTGCTTAACTAATCTTGTAGAATTTTTCCAAAGCGTGGACTTAGCGATGTGAGTCGTTTTTTATTGTGTCATTTTTTTTGTTTTTTTGTCGTTTTTTTTGTTTAAAACAAAGGTAGTCTGTTTTTTTTGTTTTTTATTGTTTTAAACTTATTCCATATTTTTCTTCCTTTAATCTAATAAGTATATTAGTATTACCTATAATTTACTATACTACCATGCTTATACGGTTATACCTAGTATATATAGTCATCTTTTAGAAAAATTGAATCACGCAAAAAGTATATAATAGAAAGGAAAAACAAACCCTCATTTTTATATGTATATATATTTTTTAACTAGAACATAAAACATTCTTCCTCGTTTCAAACAATATACATAATTGTGATTGGCAAGAGTACCAGTATATATATTCCAGATAGAAAAGGAAAATATTCACCTTTTTTGAACCTTTTTGTTAACCTAATGTTGTTTAACCTTCATTTCCATGGAAGAATCATCACTAGATTGGGTAGAGCATATATGCTAGTTTCAATATCACAGGTACTGGTATAATATACATAATAAAAAATACATAATACTGGTATAAAACAATATATATAATTGTGATTGGCAAGAATACCAGTGTATATATATATATATATTCCAAATAGAAAAATAAAAAAATAAAAATATTCATCTCTTTCTTTGACCTTTGTGTTAACCTAATGCTGTTTACCTTTCATTATCTGATTCTATTTCCATTGAAGAATCATTATCACTAGATTGATTAGAGCATATAGTTTCGATATCACAGGTACTGGTACTTATTGCAGATTTGGATGTTGACGAAGCCAATGTAGCACCATGTTTTACTTCACTTTCTTGGAATTTTGCATTTTGGGATATAAATACTAGCTTTGCTGCTCTGTCTGTGCTTAATCAGTTTCTTTTGGCTGTATGGATATTACTGTATGTGCTAAATGATCTTGGAGGTAATGAAAGGGCGAAATAGAGGTGTATGAGTTTGTGTAGGTATATATGTGAGTATGCGTGCGTATGTATCTGGAATTCTGGATGTATGTGTATGTATGGGGTATATAATAGATATAAATATGTGTATATAAGTATTTATGTATATATTGGTATATATGTATATGGGTGTATGTGTATGTATATACATATATGGATGGTCTCGGGGGGGAAAATATGTCATCGCGGGTCTAAAGGATAGTTAAGTGGGAGATTCAAAATCCGAGGCATGGATGGGAGAGTCCTGGAAAGGTTGGACAATGGGCAGTCAGCTCCCAGTCAGTGTTCTCGCAAGTTTAACGGATCTCAAGATACAAGACTTTCAGTGCAAGAAAGAGGCCAGTTTTTTCTGTAAATAGGCTGAAAAGGACATTCTATACTGGTACCATATGGCCTATTTTATTATTTATTTATTTATTTTTATAATATATATCATTGCAAAAGTATACCTTATAATTAAATTGGCAATATCTATATTAATTATTAAAAAAAAAAAAAACAAAAAAAAAAAAAAAAAGACGACAAAAAAAATAACATGACATAAAAAAAATGGTTTTTTAACATCACTAAGCGTGGTTGACATTTATGATAGACATCGGGCAGTTGATGTAGTGTATTTAGATTTTCAAAAAGCATTTGACACCGTGCCACACAAAAGACTCATTGAAAAACTAAGGCTCATGGAATCAGGGGTGTAGTAATAAATTGGCTAGAAGAGTGGTTGCGAGGTAGGAAACAGAGGGTGGTCATTGATGGAGCGGAGTCGTGTTGGGCTAATGTAGTGAGTGGCGTTCCTCAGGGTTCTGTATTGGGCCCCTTGCTTTTTCTTATATATATTAACGATTTAGATGTCGGCCTAGTCAGTACAGTTTCAAAGTTTGTGGATGACACGAAGCTGGGTGGTAGGGCGATTAATGACGAAGATAGAGGTAAAATTCAGGAAGATCTGAATAAAATCGTTGATTGGTCAGTCACATGGCAAATGAGATTTAACGTGGATAAGTGCAAAATTTTGCATATAGGTTCGCGTAATGGTAATTTTGCGTATAGTATGTCAGGGAAAGATTTAACAAGCGTAGAGCAGGAAAAAGATTTAGGCGTTATAGTCACTAGTGATTTAAAAGTAGCGAAACAAAGTACAGCAGTGGTCAATAAGGCAAACAAAGTGTTAGGTTTTATAGCTCGAAATTTTGAGTACAAATCATGCGATATTATCGTTCCTCTTTATAAATCATTAGTTAGACCCCATTTGGAGTACGCGGTCCAATTTTGGAATCCGCATATGCGCAAAGATATAGACAAAATCGAAAGAGTTCAAAGACGAGCAACTAAGATGATTCCGTCGCTTAGGTCAAAGTCGTACGAGGATAGGCTTAAGGAGTTAAAATTGACAACACTCGAGACTAGGAGGTTAAGGGGTGATCTAATCCAGGTTTTCAAAATTATGAATGGGTTCGATAACGTAGATAGAGATAGCTTTTTCGAAATATCTCAATATAATAGGACTAGAAATAACGGGTGTAAGTTGACAAGTAGAAGGTTCGAGACAGCAGTTGCCAAAAACTTTTTTACGCATAGAATAGTAAATAGGTGGAATAGTTTGCCGGTAGAAGTAATTAGTAGCACGTCTATAAACATGTTTAAAAATCGATTAGACGCATATCTTGATAGATTGGGTATAGTTTAAGGTAGTAAAATTAAGGCTTTGTGGGGATAGATCCCACAGCTCAACACAAGTGTTGTGGGATATAGGGAGGCAGTGTCTTGGGTTAGGGGATACTCTCTGTCCGTACACACCCCATTTAAAGAGATTCCTCTGCTGAGCGGTGCCCCCCATAGTACTGTGAGGTATTGAAAAACTCATGATCTTCACTTGCCCCACAAACACCTTTAAATGGGAGACCCAAAATGGGTGCACACACATTTCTACATTACTGTACAGTCTTTACAGCCACACCTACACTTTTCCTCCTAAGTGTATATATTGTAATGTATATGGTTGTAAATTTTGACTTGGTCCACAATCGATATGGACCGTGACTTATTTTTCATGACAAGGTACTAGTATTGATGGATACCGTAATGAAATTGACTGGATTCTTTGGATCTGATATATTTGCATGTCAGTAATAAACAGATAGAGTGTAACATATTTGTATAGTAGTCTATTATGACTTGATCCTCTGGATCCAGAGACTATCTTTAGTTTTAAATCGATAATTAATTAGTTTTGCTAAATTGGTCGTTGCCAATGTACAGGAAGTTGTTACATAAATTTCTTATGTTCTTGTGGTTCGGAACCCACGTAAAATTGTAGGTCCCCTCCGCCACCACGGAGGACATACACAATTACGAACACAGTTAGGTAGACCATCCATGAGTGGATCCTAGGTTCTTTGTTGGTCTATAACATTATTATATTCAAATACCTTAGACATTATACTGGCCTGGCCAAGGCTATTGGCCTATACCGTACCATAGTTAGCTTTACTATTGATTTTACCATTTTTATCTTTTAGTACTGGCACCAAAACAGATAACATTGTATCCTGGTGATAGCTTTACTTATCATAAGTAATCATAAGTTAATCATCTGATGTATGCAGATGATCTAGTTCTTATTTCTCCATCTGTAAAAGGGCTCAGCACACTTTTGAAGGCGTGTGAAAGGTATGGGAAGGATAATGTCATAAAATATAATCCTGCTAAAAGTCATGTTATGATTATGAGAACCAAGGCCTGCAAATAAATAAAATTTCCTGAATTTCAGTTGAATGGTATGGTGCTGTCAGAAGTAACCCAGACTAAGTATCTTGGCCACATACTAAATGATAAAATATCAGTCATCTGAAAGACTAAGGCAATGTAAACAATTATATGCTCAGGAAAATACTTTAATTCAAAAATTTCATGTGTACATTAGATGTTAAGTTGATTTTGTTCAAACTTCTTGTACTCCAATGTATACAGCTCATTTGTGGTGGAACTACAGGATGTATAATTTGAGGAAATTATATGTTTCATATAATAATATTTTTAAGAGTTTATTAAGGACTCAAAGATTTGTAAATGGTGCTCATCCTAGTGTCAGTATGCTGTTTGTAGTCAATAAGGTGCCTAACTATGCCAGTGTCATTCACAATTTTGTATTTAGATTTATCACTAGGCTTGGGGAGTCAGTCAATAAGATAATAGAAGCCATGGTTAGTGGACTGGTCTTCGATATATTTTATAAATCTCAAATCTAGAAGCATTGGCAGTGGCAATTGTAAACATGGTAAAAATTTTATAGTGGGCACACTAGGGGCCCTTCTGCCCATCTGGGTGGCTCCACTGTTAATATAAACAAACCATAAATACAGTTACATGCAAAATTAAGATTCAATTGATCTCTGCAAATTGCAGATTGTCACACATCTACCAGCTGTACATCAACTTCAAAACTTTGGATCCTGTGGATCATTCATCAATACCACTACTGTACTAATTGTAGACATCACATGGATCTATATACCTATAACCTGAATAATATAATAGGGTCATTCCATGTCATTTCAGCCACCCGAGAACATGACCATCTCAGATTTTCATGATATTTGGTACATTAGTAGGTATGTGTGAGAAACTGAAATTCCCCAAATTTTAGAGCTGGCTGACCTTTGGTTGCTGAGATACAGGGTCACAAAATTTGGACCTTTGATCTGATTTTTTACTTACTGTCAAATTTCAAATTGCTGTAGCCACATAACTAATAAAGCTAGTTCTGATTCTAGTGTCATTTTGAAGCTCTTAAACAGCTTGTCATATTCTCTCTCTTGTCATAAACCTCTAAAATGAAAATTTAAAAAAATATCCTTGACCTTTAACCTTAAATAAAAAAAAATATACCATCCCCAATTTTTTCAATTTTTTTTACAAATGTTCACTTACCAATGTGAAACATGTTCCTAAAAGGTTAGAAGTGGCCAGTGAAAAGTATGAGCAAGAAGTACTTTTAATTAAAACTAACCTTTAAATAAATCCAGATCTTTGTTTTTTCATTGATACAAATCTTCTCTCAAGCAAATTATCCAGTAGTTTTGTGCTTGAAAATATATGGTTCCATTATTTATATATATATATATATAATATATATATATATATATATAAAATATATATATATACCTGCACACATTTCATTCAACACTGCCTTTGGGATAAACACATCACTTCCACATAGACAAACACTTTACACTGGGATTAGGGAACCTCTGGGCGAGGCTTGAGCAGCTGTCAGTTTTTCGGCGCTGAGGGTTTCGACCCTGGAGGTTACTAACAACAACAACATGACCCATCTTTCCTTGGGTTGATACGGGTATGCCCAGTGAAAAAAATAAAAATATATATATATATATATATATATACCTACCATAAGTAAGTAAGTAATAAGTAAGTAAGTAAGTAAGTAAGTAATAAATAAATAATAAATAAATAAAAAATAAGTAAGTAAGTAAGTATACCTACCATACTGTATATATCTACCATATATAACTTGAATGTGTAACTTACTTTTCTCTGTTGTAATTCTATGAGGGCCTTGGAGGCCTTAGCAGTTTCCTCCTTGGTGAGGTAGCATAGTCTTCCAGTTGCAATAGATGCCTCTACCTTTGTCAAAACATCAGAGTATGTAATTGTAAGACTATCTGGTTGATGAGGAAAAAAGAATGATGGGTTGGGACCATGAGGATGAAGAAAAGATGTTTTTACTTCCCTCTTCTCAGTTGTTTTGTCCAAAATGCATGCTAACCACCAAAGGTTATCATATACAGCAGTGACAAAACCATGTAGTTTCTCTTCAGGTATAAGTTCTTCTTCACTGACTTTCTCAATACGTGAATATCCTGATGCTGAGAAATGCTTAACCTCTAGTGAAGTTAATGAAACTGGCTTTAAATGGTGTATTTTCTGAGTACCAGCAATTGTTCTTGCTTTTGAATGTCTAGTTTGGAGGAGAAATTTTTCATTTTCATAATCTTCATTGGTTGAAAAATGTGGTGTAATATTATTATTATTATCTTTGGTAAATATATACAGCTGTCATGCAGTAAGAATTCGTTTATCCTAAGGCCATTGCAGACTAGCTTTAACAGCTAACCTTTTAACAGTGCCTCCTACACCATCACATGGTCCCTTCCCATGGCTTGTAAAAAAATTCCATTCTGCATCAATTCCAAAGTCATCTTTATGGTGGCAAAGATTCAGAAAGTTTTGCAGTTTTTATACTGTCCAGCACAGCCATCTGAAAAGTATATGATTTTGTTGATGGATGGGATGTTCTCTTTTATGAAGTTTATGAGATGCTTTTGAAACAAATGTACTGCAACTGTGTTATGAATATTGTACTCAGATATGACAACAAAGCTTAGGTGAGCAATCTCATTTTGCTTGTTATAATACAAAACAAATGGATGTAGAGTTGCCATCTGATTGTTCCAGTGAAAACTCTGCACCTCATCTTGGAGAGCAAAAGAATAATTTTCAGCAAAATTGCACACTACTAGGACTTCACTTGGTTTCAGCAACATTTTAGTTTCGTTGTAATAATTACGGTAGCTTGCATCTTGGTCAGGAAATCATGGATTTGGTATTCTTGAAGTTTGCTACAGAAATGTTCAATATATTCATCTGAACTCATGTGAATTGATTCAAGATTGGACCTGTCGGTATTGGTCCACTTCTTAAACTGAACTGAATCAATGCAGTTATCATCAAAAATATTTTGGAGTTTCTCTTTCAATGCTTTTGTCTCCACATTGTTTACATTCCCTAAGGCAGCATTGCAATGAGGGTGGAACCAGTGGATTGCACTCAATCAAATTAAGACAATGTCGTATATGGTTGATACTTCTTTTAAATTGCATAGCAGTAGATGCTTCTGAAAATGTTTCCTCTCCCCTGAGCTGTCCATAATGCTGACATAATCCTTTTTACCAGGCATTATTCTACTGATATCTTCTGAAAGATAAAATGCTTTGATTTTTTCTATAATGTTTTGTTCAATTTTCTTTCCAGGCCGAGGATTTGGAATTGAAAGGATACCCATTTCATTAGTAAGTTTTTTGGCAACTGATGCTTTGTGCCTTGTTGTGTTGAATTCTGTAGCTATTTTTCTCTCACTCCAACTTTTTGGTAATACAGTCAGGATTTGTATTCTTTCACTCCTCATTGGTCTGCAAGTTGCTGAATTTCTCCTTCAGTTGATTTAATATTTCATCATAATCTTTTTCTACCTTAGTTTTTTATTTTTCCTGTATTAATACATCTCTTCCAGCAATTTCTTCTAATTTTCTCTTGACTGTTCCTGTAACTTTTGTTTTGTGAGATGCATAAGCCTCTCCCTCTCTTAGCTTTCTTGTCTTTATGGGAGTTTCTCCTCTAGGTAATGATTTTAATGAAGTATTTAAAGTTGATAATTGAAATTCAAGTGCTGTGCTTGTTGATGCCTCATTGATTTAAAGTTCATTTTCAGATGAAGATATTTCAGGAATATTACTAGTTTCTTCACAGCAAGAGCTTTTTCATCTTCATCTAAAGTTTTTTTTTCAGGCAATGATTCCAGCATTTCTCTACACTGTTTACAAAGCCTGTGATCAACTGTTAATTTGATTTCAGGCCTTTTATCAATTAAATATTGAGGTACAATTTGTAGACTTTTGGTTTAACGCTGTCCTTTATGTGATTGAAAGGGATCAGCACATTTCTGTTTAAGTTTATCCATTTTTTAAAAATTAGTGTATTAAAACTAGTAAGTTATATTTAAATGGCATTCCATAATTTAGAAATTCACTTCGAATATTAAACAAATATTTTCTGAAAAGATGAAAAAACACGAATTATTTAAAGGTTAATTTAAAAATACTTCTTGATCATACTTATCACTGGCCACTTATAACCTTTTAGGAACATGGTCCACATTGGTAAGTGAACATTTGTAAAAAAAAATTAAAAAATTGGGGATGGTATATTTTTTTTATTTAAGGTCAAAAGTCAAGGTCAAGGATATTTCTTTAAATTTTCATTTTAGAGGCTTATGACAAGAGATAATATGACAAGCTGTTTAAGAGCTTCAAAATGACACTAGAATCAGAACTCTAGCTTTATTAGTTATGTGGCTACAGCAATTTGAAATGACAGTAAAAAATCAGATCAAAGGTCCAAATTTTGTGACCCCATATCTCAGCAACCAAAGGTCAGCCAGCTCTAAAATTTAGGGAATTTCAGTTTCTCACACACCTACTAATGTACCAAATATCATGAAAATCTGAGATGGTCATGTTCAAATTCACCTTTTTTGGCTGAATTAACATGGAATGACCCAATACAAGCTCTACAATTAAGATAAAAGGAGTAGGTGGGACTGTAAAGACTGTATAGAGTATTTGAATGTACACCCATTCAGGGTCTCCCATTTAAAGGTGTATATGAGGCATGTGAACAGGAGTCTTTCATATATCACAGTGCTATGGGGGCACCACTCGGCAGAGAAATCTCTCTAAATAAGGGGTATAAAGACAGAGTATCCCCTAACCCAAGATGCTGCCTCCCTACATCCCATCACACTGTGTGGGTGATGAGATTTACCCAAATAAAAAATAAACTATATATATATATGTGGGAAGGGTTCATGTGCAAACCTCTTCTCCACACCTTTACCAGTTCCAGCAAAACGTCATTACCAAATACCTCTCTCAGTCATTAATTTATCTAGTTTATTCTTAAAAGTCTCCAAAGTATGGGAACTCTCAACTTCCTCATCTAAGCTACTCCAGAATTTTACTATTCTATTTGAAAAACTATGTTGTTGTACATGGCCTCATTAGGGTGGCAATAGCCAATAGGGGTAAAAATCCAAGTTGCCTGGAGGAGCGAGTGCGGTGGCGCGTTTGGTGCAGTTCCTGAAGAAAATCACTCAGGCAAATCTTTAGGACTTTTGATAAACATTAGGGGGTGGTACAAGAGTAACAAAGTTTCCACCATTGTCACTTACTAATTCTCTATTTTGTATACTTTGCAGGTAGATGAAAAATGGCGACTACTCTAAGAAAGAATGATGTTTTATGGCTACTGGAGACTTCTCCCAACTCATATGCCCTTACAGGAGCCAAATTGCCGTCCAAGCGGCAGGTCCTGGAACGATTCTTGTTCTTTTACCTGTCCGAGTCTCGCCCTGTCAGAGAAAGTAGCCGACTGGTGATGACAGAGGTCGAACAGATGTGGAAGAATGCAAGTCTTCCGACTCAAGCTACGCACCGGGCACAAGACAAGCTGGAGAACCTCCATTCTGAGTGGAGAAGCTTAAAGAAATTACGAGCGAGGCGTACCAAAACCCAGATGGACAAGGAGAAGGTCTTTCTAGAAGGTCTGAAAGGCCTGTTCGATTGCGCTCACGGTGATGCGCTCAAAATCATCAAAAATAAAGAAAACAAGCAGTTTCTTCTTGCGCAGCGTGAGCCTGGTCATCGAGGAACTATAGGACTTGTTGATCAGAAGTATATTAGACAAGAGGAGAACAAAATGACGCGGCAGCGTGAGCAAGAGAAAAGGAAACGAAGGAACCTGAATGAACTCCAGAAGATGGACAGGTCCGTGGTTTTGGAGTCGAGCAGCAGTTCTACAAACGAGGATACTGACAAGGAAGATGAGGTGAATGTCAGAGCAATAGGAGGCGCATCATCTGCCACTCCCAAGAGGAAAAGATCAAGAGGGTTAAATCAGATTGTTACTCAAGAACTGGCGCAAGCGTTGGACCACACAAAGATATCCAATCGCCCGGCAGTTCATGTTGTGGCCAATACCTTAGCAGCTGCTGGACAAAGTATGGAGCACTACGCATTGAATCGAGAGACAATCCGACTAGCTCGAATGAAATTCCGCCAAGACATTGCGGACAAGCTGAGAAGGTCCTTTTCCCCCACGGTACCATTAACAGTTCATTGGGATGGCAAGCTCCTTCCAGACCTTACAAACAAAGAGAAGGTCGATCGCCTTCCAGTCCTGGTTTCAGGAGAAGGTGTGATGAAGCTGTTGGGGGTACCAAAGCTGCCATCATCAATAGGTCTGGCGCAGGCAACAGCAGTGCATGACATGCTGAAAGACTGGCAGTTATCTCCCGGGATCGTAGCCATGTCTTTTGACACGACATCATGTAACACCGGTCGCTTGAACGGCGCTTGTCAATTCCTCAAGCAGAAGCTCGGGAAGAAACTTCTCAATCTTGCTTGTCGTCACCACATCGCGGAAATAGTTATCGAAAAAGTTTTCGAAGCCTTAGTAGCATGCTCTTAGGGACCAAAGATCAAGCTCTTTCAAAGATTGGCGGAGGTGTGGCCAAAGATTGTAAAGGATTCGTTTCTTTCTGCTGAGGGAGACCGTGAGGTGGCAGATCGGATGCACGCATTCAAGGAGAAAGTTGCAGAGTTTGTGCACAAACAGTTAAGATCTCAGCAGCCTCGCGATGATTACCGTGAATTCCTGGAACTCGTACTGCTATTTCTCGGAATAAATCTACCACGGGGAAATCATATTCAAACTCCGGGTGCCCTCCACAGGGCACGGTGGATGGCAAAATGCATCTATGCATTTAAGATCTTCTTGTACCGTCACCAGTTGCGGAACTTGGGGAAACTCACGGACCAGGAGCTCCAGGGTGTTACTGACTTCTGCTTCTTTGTTGCAGAGATTTACGTTAAAGTTTGGTTCAATGCCCCGGTAGCCAGATATGCTCCGCGGTTGGACTTGGAGCTGATACAAAAGCTGGTGCAGTACAGACAAGTTAACCAACGCGTGGCAGAGGCCGCTTTGAAAGGGATCACTAGCCATCTTTGGTACTTAAGTGAAAAGTTGGTCGCTTTGGCCTTTTTTGATGAATATCTCAGCAGCGCGGTGAAAAGAGGCATGGTTGAGGCTCTCAAAAATGAAGAAAGGAAGAGTCCTTCGCCTCGTGTGACAATTGATGTGGGAGATGCTGAACATCTTTCTTTGGCAGCCTTTGTCACGAAGAACACATTGGCCTTCTTCCACCTGCTCCAGCTTCCCACATCCTTCCTCTCCAAGGATCCGGAGCAGTGGGAAGATGAAGATTTTCAACAAGCGAAACAGCGCGTCTCTGCCATCAGTGTTGTCAATGATCCCGCAGAAAGAGGAGTTGCCCTAATGAAAGATTTTAACGCTGTGCTGACCACACAGGAGGATCAACAGCAATACGTTCTTCAGGTTGTAGAGCAGCACCGGAAGATGTTCCCTGATGCCAATAAATCCACGTTCATTCGAAGCCAGAAAAATTAGGCATAATTGTAATCTATCAGATCACTACAAGCTATTGCAGTCCTATTTGAGGTTGGTTGAGTCTTATCAGAATCGTTCTTTTCAGTTTTTTGTTTTGTATAACTTTGAAGCTCACTCGAACACTCGTTTCCAATAGCCTAGAGCACAAAGTTCTGTGTGTCTTGTACCACCACTTAAAATAAGATTAGGAACTTGAAATTTGGCAGAATTTGTTTTTTCAATAAACCGAATAAAATGAACACCCGCACATTTTAAATTTTGCGACTTCATTTTTTATTGCCACCCTAGGCCTCATCCTTGTGGCTCTCTTTTGTACTTTTTCTAGTCTGTCTTTGTCTTGCTCTAAATAAGGACTACTGAACTGAATGCAATACTGAAGAAGAGGCCTCACATATGAAGTATAGAGCCTACTTATAATTTCTGGTGGTTTATATTCCGTGTTTTTCTGCATTAGGTTCAATCTAGCATTAGCCTTATTTCTAATTTCAATACAATTAGTTGTAGGTTTAAGATCATGATTCACAATGACACCCAACTCTCTCTCCTTTTTTTATCCAACTTCCATCCATGTTATACTCAAATTCTGGATTGTCATGACCAACATGCATAACTTTACACTTTTCCACATTAAATTTCATCTCCCATCTATCTGCCCAAGCAACTACTTTATCAATGTCCTTTTGCATTTTCATGGCACCTGTTAAAGATCTTACATTTTGTCCCAATTTTTTATCATCTGCAAATATTGAGGTTTTACTATTTAGACCCCATTCCAAGTCATTAATATAAATAATAAAAAGCAGAGGTCCAAGTACTGACCCCCGTGGGACTCCACTCAGAACAGGGCTCCATGTAGACCAGTCCCATTTAACTGGACTCTGTTCTCTTTCTTTAAGCCATTCTTCAATCCAATTTGCTACTGTCCCTGTTATTCCATGAGCTCTAACTTTAACAAGTAATCACTTATGAGGAACTGTATCAAAAGCTTTGGCAAAATCCACGTACACAATATCTAGATTCTTTTTTACCCAGGTGCTTTAACATACTATCATAAAACTCAATTAAATTTGTCAAACATGACCTGCCATTTCAAAAGCCATGTTGGCTATTACTAGGTAATTAATCATTCTTCTAAAAATATTGTAATTTTGTCTCTGATGGCACTTTCAAGTAATTTGCAAATAATAAAAGTTAAACTAATTGGTCTATAGTTTTTAGCTAGGTTTTTGTTTCCTTTTTTTGAAAAGTGGGACTACATTTGCTTTTTTCCAGTCTTCTAGAACTTCGCTGTTAATCAATGAAAGGTTGAAAAGTATTTTAAGTGCTTGGGCTATGCTATATTTTGCTTTCTTTACTATTTTAGGATAAATTTCATCAGGTCCTGGTGACTTATCTATGTTTAACCTGTCAATTACTCTCAAAATATCCACTTCTTCAAAATATATACGATTTATCTCCCTCTCTCGTGTTACTAATGTAAAATCTGAAGTTTTATATACAGTTTCCTCTGTAAATACTGAGAAGAAGTATCTATTTAGTTCCTCAACAATTTTGTCATCAACATGAAGGGGTCCAATTTTTTTATTAGATTTATTTTTCAAGTTGAAATGACTAAAGAACTTTTTGGGATTTCCTTTACAATTTTTGGCTAAGTTCCTCTCCAAATTGCGTTTACTATCTCTTATAAGTTTCTTGCTTTCTTGTCTCTTATTTTCATAGATTTCAAGATCCATTTCATTTTGAGTTCTCTTAAATTTGCTGAAGGTCTTTCCCTTATCTCTTATTCCTTTCTTAATAGACAGATTTATCCAGGGTTCTCTGTTATTTCTGATTCTTATTTCACGCTGAGGAATATATTTACTTTGAACATCTTTATTTTATTTTTTAACTTTTCCCATACATAGTGTGTAGATTTACTTTGGTTGAATATATCTTTTGGTTAAAGCTGAAAAATCTCTACCTAATTTATACAGTTTAACTCATTAACTAGTTCAGTCATATTTCCATTTTTAAAGTCAGGAATTTCAGCTGCATTTTTAGTATACTTTGAGTCAAATTTCACCTTGAATCTTATTATAAATTGATCACTTGAACCCAGTGTTTCAAAGACTGATATGTTATACATAGAATCAGCAATATTTGTTAATAATAAATCTAAAATTGCATCCTCTCTGGTTGGTTCTTTAATTAACTGATTTAGATCATTTTCTACAATACAGTCAAGGAAGTTCTTGTTACTTTCAGGTGCTTGTAATGTTACCCAATTTATATATCTATAGTTAAAATCTCCAACAATAATTACATCATTTGAACCTACCTTATTTATTTCCTTAATAATTTTATTTTCTACATATTGATTCTCCTCTCTTGTTTTGGGGATTCCTCTAATTGAACATGCTTCTGGTGGCCTATATACATATTATAAATATATATATATATATATATATATATATATATATCACCTATTTTAATTTTTTTACTATTTTTATTTCTGATTTCTATCCATAATGACTCAACTATTTCACTTTCTGGTACTTACGTATTGTCAGGACTACCTATGTATTATTGGGACTACCAAACTGTTTATTATGTAGTTTTGCTCTCGTCATTCTCATTTAAACCAAAGAAAACATCATAACCCAACCCATCATCAAGGGCACATGGTTGACCCAACTCGGCACTCAATTAACCCAAATGGGCATTCAGTTGACCTAACTAGGCATTTTGGTTAGGTCAAATGAACGCCCAGCCAGGTCAACCAAATGCCCAGCTAGGCCAACTGTATGCCCCTGATGATTGGTTAGGTTTAGCTGCGACACCTTTGCTAGTTTAAACGAAAATGATGTTTGGTAGTCCCGATAATACATAAGTACCTACTTACTTTTATTGAATTTATCTCTACTGGAGACAAATTTGACTTTGCATAAATAAATATTCCACCACCTTCAAAATGTTTACGCTCATAATAAAAGAGTTCATAGCCATTTAATTCATAGGTAATAATATTATCTCACTCACTTAATTGATTATTTGGTACACTGCTAAATTTTGTCCATGTCTCATTTATGATCATGATATTGGTTTTTTCAATTTCAACATATGTTTTAAATTCATCTATCTTATCTCTGATGCTTCTTGCATTTACATAAAATAACAAAAGAGAACCTACAACATTTTCTTTAATTTTGGATCTATTATCAGTTGACTTTGGTCTTTGGACTTTGCCATCTTTAATTTTGTTTCTTTAATTTTTACTCCCATTTATTTGTTTCTGACAGTTGTCATGGTACTTATGTATTAACAGGGAGCCACCACATATTGATGATTGGTTAGGTTAAGTTGTAATATTTTTGTTAGTTGAATATTTTAAAAAATATTGCTACTTAAAAAATATGATATATTAGAAATTTTCAACTGATGAAAATATTATAACAACCTAACCAGAGTTTATTTCCACAACAGTTTCGATGCCCACTGGCATCCTCCTTGGGTGGATACCCTGAGGAGGATGCCAGTGGGCATCGAAACTGTTGTGGAAGTTAACTTAACTAATCATCAATATGTGGTGGCCCCCCATTAATACATAAGTACCATTGTCATTATTATTTTGAGATATTTTTTTCAGTGAAGTACCATTTGTTAGTCAATGGGACATACCCAGGTTTTTTACATTTTCATTTTAGATTTCCATTAATAAAATTGTACAGAGTACATCCTTACCTCTTGTATTAAGATGAACCCCATCTTTATTATACAATTCTCTCTTCCAATAAAATTTGTTCCATAGATCAATATATGTTACACCTACTTGTTTACAGTGTTCTTTGAGTCTATTATTTATGCTAAAAGCCCTAGAGAACCATTTATTACTTTCACTCATCCTTGGAATAATACCTGTAATAAATGACTTATGCCTACCTTCTTTTAATTTTACCAAGATTTCATTATAGCTTTTTAAGATTTCATCTGATGGCTGAAGCATTACATCATTACTTCCAGCTTGAATAAGTACATTTTTTGGAGAAACTAAATCAGTACCCGAAATTTTTTCACTGATTTTTTACTTTACCCTATCAATAGTTGCACCAGGATAGCAATAGATTATGCTTCCTTTTGGTAACATAGTTCCTAGGCCTATGACTTAGGAATCTCCAATTACAGAAACTTTTCCTACATTACTTGGGTTTAACTTGAAACTTTTACTATTTAATTGAGTTTCCCTATATTGATTATTTTCTTCATCATTTATAGAAAATGAATGAAATCTATTTGTTAATTCTATTAAAACATTTTCATTTGGCTTTAAAATCCTGGGTTTGTAGGTTTTCTTTGGCTTTTTCCCACTCATTTAGCCTATTTTGCATTAACTTCAGCCTAACTAAAACATTAGGTTCAGGCTGTTTCCGAGTTTCAGCCTCATTTACAGTATTACACCCAGGACTAGGCCAAACTTAAACTGCAATATCTCTAAGTTGGTCTGGCCTCTCCCTCACTAATAGACCCTCTAGGCTTATTAAAATTTTTGATAAATATTTACTATTACATCAGTCTCTGGTAGAAAGTTTTAAAAGCTGGTTTTCAATGTTTTTCAATGTGCTGAATTAAAAAATGATACTCATTTTGGATAATCTCTAAGAGTGCTCCATTTTTCAATATTAAACATATACTCATAAAGCATATACCATTTGAAAGCTCACATTTTTCTGAGTCTAAAAATGTAGTAATCCAAAAGTATCAATAGCAAATAAAAAGTAACTAGATTTAATTAATTGTCTGACGTGTGACGTCATTAACTACATTATAAAGGTTGGCTAAGTTATAAATCTTCAGTCTGTGTTCTAAGATAGTATTTTTGGTAATTGTTACGCTAACCTAACCTAACATGAATATGTTACTACATTATCATTTGTATAAATAATTT
This sequence comes from Bathynomus jamesi, assembly GCA_023014485.1. Lineage (NCBI taxonomy): Eukaryota > Metazoa > Arthropoda > Malacostraca > Isopoda > Cirolanidae > Bathynomus > Bathynomus jamesi. Next base: position 202,712 of record JAJOZX010006415.1, on the reverse strand, counting down.
AGGTCTCGAGGGGTACGGGGGCAGAGCTGCCATAAAGATCATGCATCACAAATTGATCAGTATAGGGTTTTATATTTAAACCGTGTTTTTTATTTGCTATTGATACTTTTGGATTACTACATTTTCAGACTCAGAAAAATGTGAGCTTTCAAATGGTATATGTTTTATGAGTATGTTTAATATTGAAAAATGGAGCACTCCTAGAAATTTACCCTCATTTCTGTCGCAAATGATTTGTTAGAGAGTTATTGAAGCTTAAAGCTTTTAAAACTTTCTACCCTTTTTTACCTGGGGGACCACCAGTGGGAACCAGGAGTTTTTGGGTGGGGAGAATCACAAAAACAAGAGATTCCTGAAGATTTTGAGTCAGATTAATACAAAACACATCAAAATACTATAGGAAAAACATAAATTTCACCTTCAAAATTGGCCAAACCTAAAACAACCTAAGCAAACCTAAGCAAACCTAACCCCTAACATTATCCAAAATTATAAAAAATTAAAATACCTTAATCATGTGAATTGCCATCATGAATTTAAATTCAGCACATTAAAAAACATTGAAAACCAGCTTTTAAAACTTTCTACCAGAGACTGGTGTAATAGTAAAAAAAAATACCAAATTTTTTTTATTACAGTAGGCCTACTACACTTATCACAAAACCATATTAAGTTGACATTGTATGTTCATTATACACAGTGATACACTAGCCTATGCAGTCAGTGCTTCAGACAACTAGCTCTTAATCTTCTTGGACCTCTTGTATAATGTTTGTACCTGTTGAGTCTGAAATAAAGTGTTTGTTTGAAAACACCATGAATGAGTAAACCTGTAAAGCACAAAGCTAACAGAGCCACTAATCTGGCACTACTAAATTTCAGATGTTCAGCAGAAATACTGTACCATCAATACCACATGATTTGTTACAATCTAAACATTTTATGGCCTGTTCAGTCTCAAATACACTAACTCTCATATGTATACTATAGGTAGCATCACAATTAACATTATTGTTCTTATGTACAAAGTTGAATAACTCGCTGTCACATAATGTATAACCGACAATTAATTTATTCAACTATATATTGCTATATAGTAAAGGAAATTTCATCCCAAATTACAACTGCTAAAGTTAAATAGTTTCAGCAAATAATAATGATCGGTAATAATAATAATTAGAATAAAACAAAAAGTTAAACTTGAATCCACAGTGATCAAGCCCAGGTCTACCCTTCGGAGGCGTGGCACACCGAAGCTAAAAGAATAACGGAACTGTACACCAACAAAAAAAAAGGTAAATTATTTGGTTAATATTCGTTTTTTGACCCAGTCACACCCAGCTATAACAGCAATATATATTGAATAACCAATCAAAGCTGAATAAGAAAATATATATATTATCTTGTGCAAATTTGTATAAAATGTACTTTTTTTTAAAATATATTTTCTACTTTCTAATATGTATGTATATAAATTTTGGTTGGTTTATTTGGGCTACCTTTTTTGGCTTTTTTTGACTACTTTTTCTTGCTTTGGCTACTTCTTTCTGTTTCTGGTTAGTGTGGTAATTTTCGTTCTACTGGTATGACGTGTCATCTTGTGAGCTTGATTTCGAAGACCTAATCCGCCTTGTTGGCCTCGATGAAGATAAAAGTTTAGATTTTTTTTCCAATCATGGCATAATTCAGACATCCGTGATTTGCCCTAAATGTAATACTGCCTGTATTTTAAGACAAGACTCGAAGGTGTTTAGGTGCCGTAAAAAAAATGGAAGGATGTGAAATCGTGGGTTTTACGTGCTGGGAATAGACATCCTCATTACTGGAAATATTTCGCATGATACTTGTTCCTGGCAGAACATCCTGACGATTTTACAGTTCTGCATCACTTCCTTACTGCAATTGCAGAACTATATCCTCCAAAATAAGGTGACTGGTTAGGTTAAGTTAGGTTAGGTTATTAGGTTAAGTTAGGTTATTAGGTTAAGTTAGGTTAAGTTAGGTTAAGTTGTTAAGTTAAGTTGTTAAGTTAAGTTGTTAAGTTAAGTTAAGTTGTTAGGTTAAGTTGTTAGGTTAAGTTGTTAAGTTAAAGTTGTTAGGTTAAGTTAAGTGGTTAAGTTAAGTTGTTAAGTTAAGTTGTTAAGTTAAGTTGTTAAGTTAAGTTGTTAGGTTAAGTTAGGTTAAGTTGTTAAGTTAGGTTAAGTTGTTAAGTTAGTTAAGTTGTTAAGTTGTTAAGTTAGTTAAGTTGTTAAGTTAAGTTGTTACGTTGTTAAGTTAGGTTGTTAAGTTAGGTTAGGTTAAGTTAGGTTAGGTTAAGTTAGGTTAGGTTAAGTTAGGTTAGGTAAGTTAGGTTAGGTTAGGTTAGTTAGGTAAGTTAGGTTACAGTTAGGTTAGTTAGGTTAGGTTAAGTTAGGTTAGGTTAGTTAGTTAGGTTAGGTTAAGTTAGGTTAAGTTAGGTTAGGTTAGGTTAAGTTAGGTTAGGTTAAGTTAGTTAGGTTAAGTTAGGTTAGTTAGGTTAGGTTAAGTTTTAAGTTAGGTTAAGTTAGGTTAAGTTAGGTTGTTAGGTTAGGTTAGGTTGTTAGGTTAAGTTAGGTTAGGTTAAGTTAGGTTAGGTTAAGTTAGGTTAAGTTAGGTTAAGTAGGTTAGGTTAGTTAGGTTAAGTTAGGTTAGTTAGGTAAGTTAGGTTAGTTGTTTAAGTTAAGTTGGTAAGTTAGGTTAGGTAGGTTGTTAAGTTAGGTAAGTTGTTAAGTTAGGTTAAGTTGTTAAGTTAGGTTAAGTTGTTAAGTTAGGTTAAGTTAGGTTAGGTTAAGTTAGGTTAGGTTAGGTTAGTTAGGTTAGGTTAGGTTAAGTAGGTTAGGTTAAGTTAGGTTAAGTTAGGTTAAGTTAGGTTAGGTTAGGTTAAGTTAGGTTGTTAGGTTAGGTTGTTAGGTTAGGTTAAGTTAGGTTGTTAGGTTAAGTTAAGTTGTTAGGTTAAGTTAAGTTGTTAGGTTAGGTTGTTAGGTTAGGTTGTTAGGTTAGGTTGTTAGGTTAGGTTGTTAGGTTAGGTTGTTAGGTTAGGTTGTTAGGTTAGGTTGTTAGGTTAGGTTGTTAGGTTAGGTTGTTAGGTTAGGTTGTTAGGTTAGGTTGTTAGGTTAGGTTGTTAGGTTAGGTTGTTAGGTTAGTTGTTAGGTTAGGTTTTAGGTTGTTAAGTTTTTAGCACAAATGCAAACTTTTTTGGGTAAATTTATAGTATTACACCAGTCTCCCTTTGGAGGTGAAATTTATGTTTTTCCTATGGTTTTTGATGTGTTTTGAACGAATCTGACCTTCAAAACTGTCGGAAATGACCGTTTTGAGATACCCCCCCCCCCCCCCCCCAGCCGGTAATGTGGGGGAAATCACAGAAAACGAGTCATTTCCGACGGTTTTGAAGGTCAGATTCGTTCAAAACATCAAAAACCATAGGAAAAACAAATTTCACCTTCAAAATTGACCTGACCTAACCTAACAACTAAACCTAACCTAACCTTACAACTAAACCTAACCTACCCTAACCTAAAAGAAAAACAGGAATTACCTTTAAAATCTAAGACAGAATAATCACAGTACCGTCTTTTCTTTGTTTTAAGCACAACGTAACTTTTTCTACAACGCCACAGTTTCTGGTCCTGACGATATGTGCACTCCATTTTACAATGTGGACACTTCACTACTGTTGGTAGAACACTGTGAGCAAGCAGAAGCTCAACACTTTTTTCTAAATTTTCGTAGAAAGCGACAATACAGCGGTAATAATCAAACAAGCACGTGTCACACAAAACCACTCTGGTAGCAAAGTAATTCAAATTCGAAATGGATGGAGCGCAGTGATTGGGCAGACATGTAACAGTCACACAAACGAACACACAAGCGAACGTACGAACACACAAACGAACGTACGAACACACACTAGATACACACCAAACAAATGTTTATATCTCGAAAACGAAGCATTTGCGACGGAAACGCTATAGAAGGAAAGTGTCTTAGAATTAAAAAATCTACTTAATGAACATATAATAATTGCTGGACGTTAGACGGGTGGGGTGTAATACTATAATAATACCCTTTTTTGGTCGATTTTGAGGTGTTTTGCATGAATCTGCCATCCGTTTCCTGTGCAAATGCGTAGTTTTCGAGATGACGATATCTCGAAAACTACGCATTTGCACAGGAAACGGATGGCAGATTCGTGCAGAGCACCTCCAAATTGACCAGAAACGTTTGCTCTCATTATAAAAAGAGACTGGGTCAAAAAACGAATAATTACCAATTATTTATAGTAAAGTTAATGGCTAACACTGGAATAACGATCACCATCTCCAAAAATATTTTATTTTTCCATAATTTCTTAGATTTATAGGTTTCAGCATATGCTGATTTTAAATCTGTTAAGAAATAAATTTCAAAGAAGTTATCATTGCCATGGAAATAATAAAAAATTCAATAAAGACAAAATGAATCTCATATCACCCGCTACAAATTTCTAAATGATTGGTTGGTTGATCTGTACGACGACTTTTCACAAAGCCTGTTTTCATCTGGTGACTTGGTAATTATGTTACACTATCACAATTAGTCCAGAATCTGCACTATAACTTCCGCAGAAATTTGTATGTACTGTACATGGAATTTTCTTGTTTGTGCTGACTGCATGACTAATTCACAACATAAAAAGCTGGGGTGGACATTTCGTCAGTGGAGTTTTAGATTGGCAGCTGTCATTTTCTAAGGTGGCGGATATTTTGAGGTGTATAGTAGGGTGGGTCGAATTTGTACATATGGAATCTTTCGTTTCGATTTAAGATTAGTGTCACAACCATGCGACCTACCATTTCTATGATTGAGTCGTATCCATGTTTGTGCCATTAGAAGTTCGCTCTGAGAAGCGAATGTCCCTTAATTTCATTCCCTTAAAGTACAAACAAGACAATCGACGGTTTAGATCGTTTAACATTGCCATCACAATATTACCCATATCTCCATTTTCCATTTGTTATAGAATTTATTATTGTTAATTATTGTTGTCTTGCATCTTTCATCCCTAAATTTTATTAGATTATGCCTGCACATTAAATGTGGCATGATTTGAACCCTTGTTTGTACTTCTTTACTTATTTACTTAATTCTTCCTCAAATTCACCCAATTCCTTAATATTAATGTATACGCGTATAAATGTGTATGTTTAATTAATAGTTTCACTCACTCTTGTACCATGGCTGTAAACCCTTCATTACTGTCTCTCTAATTCGTTTCCTCTCATTTTTCCCAATAATGACCAATATTTTAAACTGTATGTACGAATTAAATAACTATGCCGTATTAATTACGAATTAACGTATATTGTATAATGCGTAGACTATGACATAGTAAATTAAATTGATTCCTTTCGCATTTGTCATACCTTGAATACTGAATCTTAGTATTCAATGCATGATAACTTCCCCAGAATGTATATTATATAAGTTATTATGTATACGTTATGTCTTATCTCATGTGATACAGTCTAAAATATTGTTGACCATATTCATTCATACGTCCATGTCCTTTCTTGACCGCTATCTTTTATTAATTTTATTAATTATTCATTCATGTACCTATTGTCTACCTATGCCCTATCAACATATCCATAGGCGTATGGGATGGCACTTTACTGGGGGGGGGGGGGCAGAAAAAATTTGCCCTGAAAATTTTGAGGGTGCCCTGATTTCCGCGTAAGCACTATGTGTAGCATAATGTAACACAAAGGTTAGAGTATGAGTAACATATATTAAAGACTTTTTTATATAAAAACATTACAATTTACAAAAATGAGATAAAATTTTGCTACAACATTTCTAAATGACAAGCAAAACTACGGCATTGCAGTTGATATAGAATTCAGTAAGTCCTCAACTTATGTTTTAATTATTATTAACTACAAGTATAGTAGTGTAATGAGTCTTTACTAATTATTGTTTTCTGTGTAACAAGTCTTTACTAATTATTGTTTTCTGTGTTTCAGATCTATGCCATGTTTATGTTGAATAAAGCCTCAAATTGGCCTTTACTTTATCTTTAGCCCGCTAACAAACGCGGCACCACAATTTATTCAACATTTCAATCAGCCATTCAGTCGGCCTTTCAGATACAGCAAGCAAATATTCATCCAGTAATCTTACTATATCATGGAGAAGGTGATTCGCCCGGATAAATTTATTACTTCTCCGAATTCTCCCCAAGCTGGGAAACTATGGAAATTATGGTCGCGCGGATTCAAATATTTCTTGAGTACTATCGCCGAACACAACCCCAATAAATTGGAGGTTCTATTCATACATATCGGCCCCGATGTCGCTGATATCATTCAAGACTGCTCTACTTATGAGGATGCCATGGCAGCCTTAGAGGCCACCTACGTCAAGAAGCCAAACGAGGTATGCGCTCGCCACCTGTTGTCCACCCGTCACCAAAAGCCCGAGGAAACCCTCGATGAGTACTTGCAAATTCTTCAACAACTAGCCAATGACTGCAACTTCAAATCGGTTTCCGCCGACGAAAACAGGAGTTCATCTGTGAGAGACGCTTTCATCCGAGGAATTAGAGATAGCGCCATCCGTACCCGCTTACTCGAAAATGACACACTCTCACTGGAAAAGGCTATCGTCCAGGCTCGAACATTAGATCAGGCCCAGAAAAACTCAGAATCGTACCTCACTCATTACGGTGCTGTTGCAGCCACTGGCTCTCGCCACGAACCGTCGCCGACTACTGACTCTGCCCGGCCTGCCTGCGTCCAAGGAGACGATCTCCCAAACTCTTCAGCCGCTACGAATTTCGACAACAAAGCCGCTCTGTGCTTCTTCTGCGGGTCTCGACGCCACCCACGAAGCAGGTGTCCAGCAAAGGATTCTATCTGTGCGAAATGTGAAAAGACCGGCCACTGGGCCAAAGTCTGCCGCTCAAGTACTTCCTCGGCACGTCAAAAACAGGATAAAACCACAGCGTCTCATTCAGCCGCAGCATTAGCGACCATTAGTACCACTCTATCGTGTAGCTCCTCCATGCCTACCAACTCAACAGTCGATATCCTCGTCAACGGCCGTTCGTGTCTCGCCTTGTTGGATACTGGCAGCTCGGACAACTTCATTCGTGAGGATCTAGCCAAACACTTAGAGCTGCCCATTCTTCCGCACTCGGGCGTCGTATCAATGGCTTCGCCTAATCTATCCGCAGCCATCTCAGGTCGATGTACAGTGAAGGTTACGATGGGAGACCGCGACTACGAAAAGCTCGAACTATCCGTCTTGTCGGATCTGTGCGCTGACATAATACTCGGTACCCCATTCTTAATCAGACACAAGGAATTGAACATCAATTTCGGAGGTCCGGAGCCAGCACTCCATATATGCGGCCTTACTCGATCAAGAATTTCAGCCCCACCACTATTCGGCAACTTAACTGCCGATTGTCGTCCCATCGCCACGAAGTCCAGACGATTTTGCTCTGAGGACAAAATTTTCATTGGGAAAGAAATCGAAAAGCTACTCAGGGATGAGATAATTGAACCCAGTAACTCACCCTGGCGTGCTCAAGTAGTCATCACATCTACCGAAACAAAAAAAAACGCATGGTAATCGATTTCTCTCAAACCGTCAACCGATTTACCATGCTAGATGCATATCCTCTTCCGCGAATCGATGATATAGCCAACAAAGTCTCACAACACAAATACTACAGCGTAATTGATCTGTCAAGCGCATACTACCAGGTAGAAATCGATCCGTCTGAACGACCTTTCACAGCATTCGAGGCTGACGGAAATCTATACCAATTCAGAAGGATCCCTATGGGAGTAACTAACGGAGCCGCGGCCTTCCAGCGCGTCATGAACGAATTCATATCCTCGAACAACTTATCATCAACATACGCCTACCTCGACGATCTCACCATCTGCGGAACCACTTGGGAAGAGCACGATGAGAACCTTCGACATTTCTGGGAAGCCGCTAAACGAGTAAATCTGAGTCTAAACAAGGAAAAATGCAAGCTTTCGATGACATCAGTGCACCTGCTCGGATATTCTATCTCTCATGGCGTATTGCGGCCCGATCCCGAACGCCTCCGGCCACTACAAGAACTTCAAACTCCTCGCAACAAGTCGTCTCTACAACGCGTAATCGGACTATTCGCATACTATGCTAAATGGATTCAGAACTATTCCCTCAAGATCAAACCTCTGCTCAACGTTTCATCATTCCCATTAACTCGCGAGGAAGTATCAACGATCCAAACACTCAAAGATGATATCTCGAAAGCTGTCGTCGGTTCAATCGATGAAGAACTGCCGTTCACTGTGGAGACGGACGCTTCCTCTTCAGCAATCGGAGCCACCCTCACCCAGAACGGCCGCCCGGTGGCGTTCTTTTCTCGCGCTCTGAATAACACAGAACGTCGCCATCACATCGTTGAAAAGGAGGCATACGCTGTAATCGAATCCATTCGCAAGTGGAAGCACTTCTTAGCTTATCGACACTTTACTGTCGTCACCGACCAGCGGAGCGTATCTTTCATGTTCGATGGAAAAGCTACTGGTCGTATTAAGAACGATAAGATTCTCCGTTGGCGTGTAGAACTAGCCGGCTACTCATTCACAATAAAATACAGACCGGGCCCCGAGAACCGAGCCGCAGACGCATTGTCGCGATCCTTTTGCGCTGCTACTCCAAGAATATCCCTCGCCCAGCTGCATGTTAATCTGATACACCCAGGAGTCCGCCGAATGACTCATTTTGTGAGAGCTAGGAACCTACCATTCTCAGTGGATGACATCAAACGAGTTACGTCGGAATGCCAAACATGCGCTAAATGTAAGCCACAGTACTATAAACCAGAAGTTAGTCACTTAATACGGGCCATGTCCCCGTTTGACCGACTTAACATCGACTTTAAAGGCCCGCTTCCGAGCGCAACTTCGCGACCTTACATCCTAACAGTAATCGACGAGTATTCACGCTTTCCTTTTGCCTTCCCGTGCCGTGATACGAACACGTCAACCGTTATCGCCCGTCTCACCGAGTTATTTTCTACCTTCGGAACTCCCTCTTACATCCACACAGATCGAGGGACATCGTTTATGTCTTCGGAACTAAAACTGTTCCTAACTAAACATGGTATCGCGACTAGTCGCACAACGCCGTATCACCCCCAAGGAAACGGGCAATGCGAACGTTACAATGGAATCATCATGAACACCATCAAACTAGCCATAGAAGATCGCGGGTTGCCGATGTCGCAATGGGAGTCCGTCCTACCAGACGCGCTGCACTCGATTAGATCGCTGCTGTGTACGGCCACGAACGAAACTCCTCACGAGCGTCTATTCACGCACCCGCGGCGTACTTCTACCGGTTCTGCACTACCGACGTGGCTGTCTTCTCCGGGAACTGTACTCCTTCGCCAATTCATTCGCCGATCCAAGAACGACCCCCTCGTCGAGGAAGTTGAGTTAATTGAGGCAAACCCCAACTACGCGTTTATACGGCATCCGAATGGGAGAGAAGATACCGTATCCATCAGGGACCTGGCACCGGCGGGACGTAGCAATACGGATGACACGAATCACTATGAACCCCCCGTACCCAGTCCGCCAATCAATTCCACCCCGCTAACGGACGACTCAGAACCCGCTGAGATCCGCCGACACACGGTCCCAACAGCTCCCGTCGAAGCGACTCCAGTCGAAGTCGAGAGAGGCCCACCTGTGTCAGTAACCTCCGAGACGAGTCCCCCTCTGAGAAGAAGCACTCGAATCAGATACCCAGCTCAACGCCTAAACTTGTAGACTCTTCTTTCTTCCAAAATATCTTGAACTTGTCGTTTTGTTTCTTACCGTGCAATGTATCACGTATTATAAAAGAAGAGAGGAATGTAATGAGTCTTTACTAATTATTGTTTTCTGTGTAACAAGTCTTTACTAATTATTGTTTTCTGTGTTTCAGATCTATGCCATGTTTATGTTGAATAAAGCCTCAAATTGGCCTTTACTTTATCTTTAGCCCGCTAACAAACGCGGCACCACAAGTAGCAAGTAATTAATTTACCTCAAGAAGTAAAAAAAAAAAAAGGAATGTCAGAAAAAATCTGCCTTGAAAATGCTCAATATTTGCCCTGAAAATGCTCAATTTCCCATTCCTGGGGGGGGGGGGGCTGTCTCCCCTCCAGACCCCTCCGCCTCATACGCCTATGAGCATATCATTCCTGTTTACTCGTGTCCGTCTATATTACGCACACAACCTATTGGGTGAGTACCGGTATGTGTACTTTATGCACTCGTACATGTCCGCTGATCATGATTACGTACGTAGCTACCTTGCATGTAAATACGTCCACATGTATGCAGCCACTTATTCAATAATTTTACTTTTTCTTTTAATTAATTATTTAACTTCTCGCAAGATACTCGTTAATGGTGACACAAGTGTTCGAATTCCGATGATATTGCCAAAAGTGAGCTTATGAGTCCGAAACCTTCTCTCTTGTTTGCTCCTAATTCGAAACATCATTATGTGTGTTATGTTATTATATATATATATACAGAGATGGGCACCGTTACTCAAAATTGGCACGCGTTACCGTTACTCGTTACTCTCTTAAAATGACCCCGGCGATACCGATACATCGTTACTTTGAAATATCTTAAGACGATACCGATACTCGTTACAGTAACGTCGTTACTTTCGTTACTCGTTACATTGGTAAATTCATATATCATATTTGTATATCGTAATTACAATATTAAAGCAAGTATAAAAAGTATGTAAAAACAAACGCAACTGTTTTTGGATAAATGGAGGTTTATTTCTGACAGACAATGATAGCAGGACATTTTTGACAAAAAATATTATTTGAATAACAGAAAATTAAACATAGAAGTAAACAGAAACATTTCAATAGCAGCTGATGTAAAATAGTAAAAAACATTTCCAAAAATATATTCTAGCTGAGAGGTATAGAATTAAATTTTAAATGTAGCTAGGAGCCTAGGGTTTCCTTTTAGCATTACTAATTTTTCGAACGTGTTGTCGGAAAGATTTCCTCTCTTAGGGGCATGAATATGTCCTGTATAGCTGAAGAGACGCTCAACAGGAGCCGAGGAAGGAAGTGGAGTATTGTACTTGAGGAAGAGCTTCTTAATTGAAGGATATCCATCAAGTGACTGCAGCTGCAGTGCAGTGCTGTCATCATTGAAGTATTTCAACACTTCCATCTCTGATGCTGTGGTGTCTTCTTTCTTGACGTCAGCAGGAGCATGACCATATTCAAAGAAATCGTCGCTACTGCTATAAGCACCATCATCTGTCTTAGCTGGCTCCTCAGGTGATCTGTCACTGTCACTTTCATTTTTAATTGAGCTCTACCGGCAACAAGACGGATGCAACGTGACAAGTACTGAACAAGTTCTAACAAGTATGAACTGTATGATACGCCGCCGAAAGATGTATTTGTACTTTTCACACATAAAAAACAGTATGTAACGAGTAACGGAAATTCTCGTTACTTTTGCTAAAATTATTACGGGCGTTACCGTTACATCGTTACATTAGAAATCTTGCTAAGGCGATACCGATACTCGTTACGAAAGTAACGCCCGTTACTTAAGCCGTTACATGTACCGCGGTACTGCCCATCTCTGTAATATATATATATGTTTTCCATGTATTTTGTGTTGTACTCCTAATCCATCTTTCCCAATACGTCCCTGACTACCTAATTAAATCCTAGAATAATAGTCAGCCTAATTGTCTATGTCAGCGCACTAACTAAACATCTTATATTGGAATGTCTTAAAAAAAATCTCTCCCTCTTGCTTCTGAGTAGCATGGGCGCAAAATGGTAGAGTGCAACTGCATTGCAATGGTGATCAGTGTTGTAAAGGGGTAATGCTACAAAGGGGGAGGGCAATGTTGCAAAGGGCTATTGCAAAAAGGGAAAGGTATTGCAAAAGGAGGTGTGGGCAACCCCCAAGTTGCATGAAGGGGGAGCTTTGGGGGAGAAATTAGGACGGCCTCAACCCCCAAAGGGGTATCCTAACCTAAAAAGGTAAACCTTAACCTACAGTAAGAAGGAGAGAGAGAGACCATGTGTGAAAAATACTTGGTATGAATTGGTTCCCAATTAACCCACCCCTAATAGCTTCAGTCTAACGATAGAGTAGATTAAGCCTAGCCTTGTAGGGGTCAGCCTAGAGATTCCGGAAATGGTCCAGAGCGGGCAGAGTAAATTAACGTCCACAGTAGGTTTCTTCACCAAATTAGGTTAGGGTAATTTACCTTAGCCTCTGTTAAGCTATGAGTTAACGCTAGATCTTAGACCACAATGTAGGCCTAATTTTACTGACCCAGCTTATATTATGTCCCAAGCTGGGTTCAAAAACACAACTGATCCCTTACTGAGTGTTATTAGACAGTCCCTCTTCTCTTTGCTCAATTTTTGAGAGCGTACTTGCTGGTGTGGATCCTTTTCCGTTTTTTTAGCCTCTTCCTTTCCCTGTTCCGTCTTGCTCCCACGTTCCTTCTTGTCCGTTCTTCCAGCGGCTTTTTCCACCAGCGTCCCCTTGGTTTTTTTCGGTTGGTTGATCGGTAATGTACGTCTATTACCGAGAACGCTCTATCACACAGTATATAAATACTAATGTAGAGAATAACTGTGGTGAGCAACCAATTGGTTTCATCCACCCAGTTATTCACATAAAAGGAGTTTAATAATTGTTAGATTAACTACTTACCTTCTCAGTGGACCGTTTTCGTTACCTCCCAACTACCCACACGTATCAGTTTTAAATGAACATGTTTCCACCTGTACCACCAGGTGCATAATGAGAGCTCAGGGTACCAACATCTGATATATAGAAGGTCGGGGGTTGCCAGATAGCGCCATTTATTTATATATGGAGGGGTTGCCAGTTATTTGTTTTATTTTTTATATATTGACGGTTGCCAGATGTTTATTTTAATTATTTATTTATTAAAGGTAAGAGATAGATGTTCTCAATGCTTAGAGGGGGTTGACAGTTAGTACTATATAATTTAATTATTTATTTATTAGAGGCAAGAGAGAGGAGATGTTCTCCTTAATTTTCAATCTATTAACTAAACTACGAGAAGCACTATTTATGAATAGATTTAAATTTTCTTTCGGAACATTATTGAATTAAACATGTCCCCAATAATACACAAAGTAGCTTTCTAAATACTTCATTTAATTTGTACCCCATTCTCTCTCCCTTCAACCATACCACAGAGGATTTCTCATGGGAAGGTATGTGGTAGGTGTGTGCGCGTTTGTACGTGAAACGATGATTAAGATTTGATATATAGCGGAATTGAAGACTGTAGCTTTCACCTTACGTGCAGAACCTCTATTACAGAAAGAACAGAATGTGTATATATATATATATATATATAATATATATATATATATATATATGTTATAATGTTATAATGTTTCAGACCAACAAAGACCCTAGGATCCACTCATGGCTGGTCTACCTAATTGTGTTCGTAATTGTGTATTGTGCATGTCCTCCGTGGTGGCGGAGGGGACCTACAATTTTACGTGGGTTCTGAACCACAAAGAACATAAGAAATTTTTGTAGTGGGCACTCTAGGGGCCACTTCGGCCCATCGAGGTGGCTCCACTATGCAAAAACCGCCTGCACATTGGCAACAACCAATTTTTACAAAACTAAATAATTATCAATTTAAAACTAAAGATAGAATCTCTGGATCCAGAGGATCAAGTCATAATAGACTACTATCCACAAACATGTTACACTCTATATCTATTTATAACTGACATGCAAATATATCAGATCCAAAGAATCCAGTCAATTTCATTACGGTATCCATCAATACCAGCAGTGGTGGGCACCGTTAACCAAAAAGTTAACTTCGTTAACCGCTAATCCGTTAACCAAAAAGTTAACTTCGTTAACCGTTAATCCGTTAATTCGTTAAACATGTAACGGAAGTTACCGATAAACCGTTAACGTTAACTTTTATTATAAAAAAAATGAAAAACACAATATATATATAATTTAATTTTCCCTCTTCTTCTCGTTCTCCATTTTGTCCATGAGATGCATGTTGCCCTTCATGAAAATTAGCATATCAAAGTTTTCATCAGACAGGGATGATCTCTTGGCCCTCAGGATGTCCTTGCCCATAGAGAACAAACGCTCCACTGCAGCACTGGAGGGGATGGCTGTGTTGAACTTGATGAACAAGTCCACCAACACTTGCTCACCCAAGAAGGCATCTGCTGCTCTCTTTTGTCTGGATGACAGCACTGAAGAAGTCATCCTCCTCCTCCTCGTTGTTGCTGCCTCCACTGTTGCTGCCCACTTCGTTGGACTGCTGCTTCATGGCCTCCTCGACTGTACCCTCCATGCTTTTCCTCACCCTGGCGACCTTGGTGTTGTCATACTTGTCCAACCAGATGAGGCGAAACCTGGGATGGAAGGCAGCAGCCAGCTGGCATTCGTCATCCTCCAGGAGGGGCCCAAACCTTTTGTCGATGCCTGCCAAAAGTGCGTCGACCAAGGCGCTGCAGTAGACGAGGCCCTTGGACTTCAAGTCCTTAAGCCTGAAGATTGTCGCAGCAACTGTTGGCAGCAGAGTCCCAAGGTAGGCTTGTTCCTCCCCCTGGATCTTGTCGAGTGCTTTGGCAACAGGTGACATGATCTGGAAATAAAACAATGGAGAATTAGTAAATTGTAGAAACTCAAATTTGTATTATTCTGCAATATTATTCTGTTGTATTTTACTCAATAATATAACGATAATTGAATGAGCAAAACTAAAACGTATCTACTGGCTGGTGTTAAGAAAAATATAACTTTATTGCAATAAATAAATATAGTTGGAATAATTGTATTCTTAAACGTTTACGTAAACAACGCTATTATTGTATCAAGGTCCTGCATTTAATTGTAACCAATTAATTGCGCACCTGCTCAGCACTGAAAATAATAGAAACTTTTAAACGTTTATTTATGAATTTTTTGGGTTAACGGACTTGAGTTAACGGAAGTTAAATGTAACGGAAGTTAATTAGTCCGATAATGATTTTCAAAGTTAACTTAAAAGTTAAATCGTTAACGAAAAAGTTAACTTCGTTAATTAACGATTAACGGATTAACGGTTTGTGCCCAGCTTTGAATACCAGTACCTTGCCAACCAAAAATAAGTCACGGTCCATATATATATATATATATATATAATTTAGGCCGTTTCGAAAAATCGAAATGTATGATGGCTCAACGCACACATACTAAAAAAGTAATATGTCATGAATAAAGACTTCATGCAAAATATTAAGACAAGAGCTTATTGTTATCCCACCCCTCAATGCATATCTATTTTACCCCTCATGAGAAAATTTTCATTTTTCTGGCAAATATATTTATTTATTTTGTGATGTCCTCTTAAATTTGGTATATAAAATTCATAAATAAAATTGGAAGATAAGTAGGTCATTTCAGGAATGGTCCAGTAGCCCCCCTATATTCTTTAGAGAGAATTCTAAAAAATTCTAACTTCAGGATAACTATTCT
This sequence comes from Bathynomus jamesi, assembly GCA_023014485.1. NCBI lineage: Eukaryota > Metazoa > Arthropoda > Malacostraca > Isopoda > Cirolanidae > Bathynomus > Bathynomus jamesi. Next base: position 187,098 of record JAJOZX010006415.1, on the reverse strand, counting down.
AGAATTTCCATTTTTTCCCTTTATGGATTATATGATGTTTTATTTGCTTTTTCATCTATAATTACTGATATTTTCACAAGTTTACTGTTCTAGAAAGGTTACTTCATGTTACTTTACAACTTTCCTACAGTAATCAAGTCATAATATAATTTAGGTGAGTGATTAATGATTATATTATATTATTATTAAGACTAACAGGTGGTAAAACTTTTCCCTCAGAATTATGGCAAAAACCAGAAACAAGTGTGAAGTCTGGTTGGTCGGACAAGTGCTGGAAGAGGGTTTTTCTGAGAAGCAGCTTCCAACTAACAGTGATGTCCTTAAACGTCTTTTTTATCACATTAAGGTGGGAAAACAAAATGTCTCTGTAGCTTGCGCAACTGTAGCCAACGAAGTTATTGCTATGTGGGAAAAAGCCTCCTTAATTACATCCCACAAGCCTTATATTGTCTCAAAGCTTAAAAGGCTTTACAATAAGCATGAAGGGCTGGTCAAGAACCGAACTCGACGAACTCCTACCCAAGAGAAGAATGAAGCAGAATTTGTCACCAGCTTAAAGAAGCTTTTCGATGTAGCTCATTCAGAAGTGGAAACAGAAATAAAATTGCAGGAGGATAAAGATTTTCTTAAGGATCAAAGGAACGATCGGAAAATGATTATGGGTCCAGAAGACAAGGAGTTTTCAAGAAAGGCAAAAGCACGACAGATAAGCATGGAAAGAATGGAAAAACTTCGCAGGAAATCAAAGGAAGAGATGAGGCAATTGACAAAGGTTGTGGATCTCAACCAATGTGAAAATTCCGGTTCAGGAGGAAGTGAAGAATCATCTGGTGATGAATTGTTCTACAGAGCACTCTCATCATCATCTTCAAAAAAGGAGAAGCTTGAACCAGGTGTAATTGTTAGGGATAAAAAGTTCTTGGCTGCTCTGGACCGCACTGGAACATCTGCAAGAGCTGCTATGCACATTGTGGCACCTGCCCTTTCAGCTGCTGGAGTGGAAATTGAAGAGATCACACTTTCATCATCCTCTATCTACAGGTCTCGGCGATCAACACGGATGCAGATGGGAGAAGACATTAAAGCCAGTTTCCAACCAAATACCCCTTTAATAATTCATTTTGATGGAAAGCTACTTCCATCCATGCATGGGGGTAAGATTGATGTAATGCCATTGTTGTGACTGGTGCAGGCGAATTAGAAAAATTACTGTCTATTCCAAAGCTTATTTCTGGAATGGGAGAAGAAATGGGGAGAGCATTTTAGATGTTCTTGAAGCAATGCACAAGTAATGAGTGGTAGCAGGCCTTTGTTTTGATACTGCTGCAGCAATAAGGTATCCATGCTGGGGCTTGTACCATCATCCAAAAAGGCCCTTCAGAGATCACTCCTTTTTCTGGCATGCCGCACCATATTCCGAGCTTCTTATCACTGCAGTTTTTGACATGTTTTTCTCTTCTTCGGGTCCACAAATTCCTGTATTCAATCGATTCAGAGATTGTTGGATAACATTGATCAGCAGAATTACAAGCCCTATGAACCCAATGATCTCACCTCAGAATCTTTAGATCATTGGATCTTGAAGCACAGAGACAAGCTTATTTCTTTCATCAACTCCAAACTTCAAGAGGCCAAACTCGAGGTGACTACAGGGAATACTTAGAACTTGCACTTATCTTCCTTGGTTGCCCAATGCCTAAAACAAATAAAGGCTCTGATAGCAGATTCCACTACCCAGGAGCTTACAGGAGAGCTAGATGGATGGGAAGGGCATCTATTCCTTAAAAATTTACTTATTTAGGAACCAATTCCTTCTCACCCCTCATGAAAAACAAGCTCTGATACGAATAAACGCCTTTTCAGTGACAGTTTCTTCAAGCTTGGTATACATCTCCAGTTGGAATTGATGCTCCAGCAAATGATTTGGCCCTCCTCAAGATGCTACATATCTACAAGATCCAGGTTGATAAGGAAGTGGGTGCTACAGCCCCAAAAAACTTCAGAACCATGGTTGGTACTTGAGTGAGGATCTTGTAGGTTTGGCTTTTTCTCAAACCTCGAGACTGAAGATGATAAGGTTCTAATGCTCCACAACCTTCACCACGCGCCTCCTCGAAAAGTGAGGGCAAGAAGGTGGACCCCCGAATGTTGCAAAACCCCAATGACTTAAAGATTACCAGTTTTGTCACAACTCAAACACAAGACTTCTTCAAGTGTTTGAAAATAGAAATTCCCAAGAAACTTGAAGACATTGAGGAGCACCGTAATCGGGTCATGGCAGTCAAAGTAATCAACGACTGTGCTGAACAAGAGTCAAACTGGCTACAGAGTTTAATGAGAAGCTCACAAAGAGTGAGGAAGAGAGACAACACTGGCCTTTCAAATCATTGAAAATCAGAGAAAGGAGGTCCCTCAGCCACTGAAATCCTATATTCTTAATCAATGTCTTAAATAGAATTTAAGTCGCTTTGTTTTAAAACATATTTTTCGTTCAGTCTTATATTTGCTCTAATTATCCATTAATGTAAAAGAAGTGCCATCTGAGGGGTGCCTTTTTATCATTCAAATAAAATGATATTTTGTCTATTTGTTTTTCTTCCTTTATATAAAAAAATAAAAGTGTGTGCGTTTATCAAAATTCAATTTGAAAAAACAGGACATTTTTGACAAAAAATATTATTTGAATAACAGAAAATTAAACAGAAGTAAACAGAAACATTTCAATAGCAGCTGATGTAAAATAATAAAAAACATTTCCAAAAATATATTCTAGCTGAGAGGTATAGAATTAAATTTTAAATGTAGCTAGGAGCCTAGGGTTTCCTTTTAGCATTACTAATTTTTCGAACGTGTTGTCGGAAAGATTTCCTCTCTTAGGGGCATGAATATGTCCTGCATAGCTAAAGAGACGCTCAACAGGAGCCGAGGAAGGAAGTGGAGTATTGTACTTGAGGAAGAGCTTCTTAATTGAAGGATAGCCATCAAGTGACTGCAGCTGCAGTGCAGTGCTGTCATCATTGAAGTATTTCAACACTTCCATCTCTGATGCTGTGGTGTCTTCTTTCTTGACATCAGCAGGAGCATGACCATATTCAAAGAAATTGTCGCTACTGCTATAAGCACCATCATCTGTCTTAGCTGGCTCCTCAGGTGATCTGTCACTGTCACTTTCATTTTTAATTGAGCTCTACCGGCAACAAGACGGATGCAACGTGACAAGTACTGAACAAGTTCTAACAAGTATGAACTGTATGATACGCCGCCGAAAGATGTATTTGTACTTTTCACACATAAAAAACAGTATGTAACGAGTAACGGAAATTCTCGTTACTTTTGCTAAAATTATTACGGGCGTTACCGTTACATCGTTACATTAGAAATCTTGCTAAGGCGATACCGATACTCGTTACGAAAGTAACGCCCGTTACTTAAGCCGTTACATGTACCGCGGTACTGCCCATCTCTGTAATATATATATGTTTTCCATGTATTTTGTGTTGTACTCCTAATCCATCTTTCCCAATACGTCCCTGACTACCTAATTAAATCCTAGAATAATAGTCAGCCTAATTGTCTATGTCAGCGCACTAACTAAACATCTTATATTGGAATGTCTTAAAAAAAATCTCTCCCTCTTGCTTCTGAGTAGCATGGGCGCAAAAGGGTAGAGTGCAACTGCATTGCAGTGGTGATCAGTGTTGTAAAGGGGTAATGCTACAAAGGGGGAGGGCAATGTTGCAAAGGGCTATTGCAAAAAGGGAAAGGTATTGCAACAAGGAGGTGTGGGCAACCCCCAAGTTGCATGAAGGGGGAGCTTTGGGGGAGAAAGTAGGACGGCCTCAACCCCCAAAGGGGTATCCTAACCTAAGAAGGTAAACCTTAACCTACAGTAAGAAGGAGAGAGAGAGACTATGTGTGAAAAATACTTGGTATGAATTGGTTCCCAATTAACCCACCCCTAATAGCTTCAGTCTAACGATAGAGTAGATTAAGCCTAGCCTTTTAGGGGTCAGCCTAGAGATTCCGGAAATGGTCTAGAGCGGGCAGAGTAAATTAACGTCCACAGTAGGTTTCTTCACCAAATTAGGTTAGGGTAATTTACCTTAGCCTCTGTTAAGCTATGAGTTAACGTTAGATCTTAGACCACAATGTAGGCCTAATTTTACTGACCCAGCTTATATTATGTCCCAAGCTGGGTTCAAAAACACAACTGATCCCTTACTGAGTGTTATTAGACAGTCCCTCTTCTCTTTGCTCAATTTTTGAGAGCGTACTTGCTGGTGTGGATCTTTTTCCGTTTTTTAGCCTCTTCCTTTCCCTGTTCCGTCTTGCTCCCCCGTTCCTTCTTGTCCGTTCTTTCAGCGGCTTTTTCCACCAGCGTCCCCTTGGTTTTTTACGGTTGGTTGATCGGTAATGTACGTCTATTACCGAGAACGCTCTATCACACAGTATATAAATACTAATGTAGAGAATAACTGTGGTGAGCAACCAATTGGTTTCATCCACCCAGTTATTCACATAAAAGGAGTTTAATAATTGTTAGATTAACTACTTACCTTCTCAGTGGACCGTTTTCGTTACCTCCCAACTACCCACACGTATCAGTTTTCCATGAACATGTTTCCACCTGTACCACCAGGTGCATAATGAGAGCTCAGGGTACCAACATCTGATATATAGAAGGTCGGGGGTTGCCAGATAGCGCCATTTATTTATATATGGAGGGGTTGCCAGTTATTTGTTTTATTTTTTATATATTGACGGTTGCCAGATGTTTATTTTAATTATTTATTTATTAAAGGTAAGAGATAGATGTTCTCAATGCTTAGAGGGGGTTGACAGTTAGTACTATATAATTTAATTATTTATTTATTAGAGGCAAGAGAGAGATGTTCTCCTTAATTTTCAATCTATTAACTAAACTACGAGAAGCACTATTTATGAATAGATTTAAATTTTCTTTAGGAACATTATTGAATTAAACATGTCCCCAATAATACACTAAGTAGCTTTCTAAATACTTCATTTAATTTGTACCCCATTCTCTCTCCCTTCAACCATACCACAGAGGATTTCTCATGGGAAGGTATGTGGTAGGTGTGTGCGCGTTTGCACGTGAAACGATGATTAAGATTTGATATATAGCGGAATTGAAGACTGTAGCTTTCACCTTACGTGCAGAACCTCTATTACAGAAAGAATAGAGTGTATATATATATATATATATATATATATATATATATATATATATATATATATATAATGTTATAATGTTTCAGACCAACAAAGACCCTAGGATCCACTCATGGCTGGTCTACCTAATTGTGTTCGTAATTGTGTATTGTGCATGTCCTCCGTGGTGGCGGAGGGGACCTACAATTTTACGTGGGTTCTGAACCACAAAGAACATAAGAAATTTTTGTAGTGGGCACTCTAGGGGCCACTTCGGCCCATCGAGGTGGCTCCACTATGCAAAAACCGCCTGCACATTGGCAACAACCAATTTTTACAAAACTAAATAATTATCAATTTAAAACTAAAGATAGAATCTCTGGATCCAGAGGATCAACTCATAATAGACTACTATCCAAAAATATGTTACACTCTATATCTATTTATAACTGACATGCAAATATATCAGATCCAAAGAATCCTGTCAATTTCATTACGGTATCCATCAATACCAGTACCTTGCCAACCAAAAATAAGTCACGGTCCATATATATATATAATAATATATATATATATATATACATATATATCTGGTACACACAGACCGTGCATGGAACAAGGAACTCTTCTAGGATAATTTAATCCACTATAGTCCGAATAAGTAATGGTAAATGACAAATACTATAGTTTTTCTTTTTCATGATGCTAGACCGACGTGGGCAACGAGTCACTCGCAAAGAGGTTCCAAAAATATAGCTTCCCTCACCAGCTATCTGCAAAGCAGATAGGATCCAGCTTTGGGACAAGATCTAGGGTTTAAAGCAGCCTAGCCCAGCTACATTTAGAACCTTAATATAAGCAGAAGACTCGCTGCCTTCACGTCAGATTGAGTACATCAAAGAAAAAGGGGTAACTATTATATTTTTAGCCAAAAACCAAAACTTAAACCTCAACTGGCAGAATTGAGCGTCCACTTTTCAAGGCACATAACATGTCCGTTTCAAGATGAGAATGAACTCAGAATGGTTCCCTGAGGTTTTTTATGATACACACAGACCGTGCATGGAACAAGGAACTCTTCTAGGATAATTAAATCCATTATAGTCCGAATAAGTAATGGTAAATGACAAATACTATAGTTTTTGTTTTTGATGATGCTAGCTCGACGTGGGCAACGGGTCACTCGCAAAGCTGGTGAAGGAAGCCATATTTTTGGAACCTCTTTGCGAGTGACCCATTGCCTACGTCGGGCTTGCATCATGAAAAAGAAAAAATATAGTATTTGTCATTTACCATTACTTATTCGGACTATAGTGGATTTAATTATCCTAGAAGAGTTCCTTGTTCCATTCCCGGTCTGTGCGTATCATAAAAAACCTCAGGGAACCATTCTTAGTTCATTCCCATATGTATATATATATATATTAGTTGTGGACCGGATATCCTCATCATTTTCAACATCCGCATCCGCACTTCTGACTGCAGATGTTATGCGGATATTACCTCTAATAAATTATGCAATTTACAATTAAATTAGCTTACAAAGTAGCTTATAAGGCCCAGTCATGCACATTTCATGTAAAGTATTAATTATTAATGAACAAACAAATATATAAACCTCAAAATATAAATACCTGGTAACACAGAAAATTGAATGAAACTTGTTTCATTCAATTTTCTGTGGCTGAAACTCTTGAGAAAGTTATTATTTTTATCATAATGAAAACATTAATATTAATTTTAATTCTTATGCATTGCCTGCCATAATAGTAATATCACGAAATTTGAAAAATTATGTCATATATTCGTAATTCTATATTATATTGATAAATTAACTAAATATCCGCATCTGCGGATATTGAAATTAAAGATCCGCATCCGCAGATGTTGAAAAACTGGCATCCGGTCCACCACTAATATATATATATATATAACCTTTGGTTAACCTTTGGTTAGTTAGCTTCCGCCTGAATTGTTCATTCTGACGAAGGTCAAGCTTTTCACTCCACCTTAGACCTACAGTTTAACGTGGAATCCGAACCACGCCCCATCAGCAGCCCAGCGTCTTAACCACTAGGCCACCTAGGGTACCCATTTATCTACCAACCACTTTCTTTTTATTGTGTGGAAGGATGGACAGCTGGGTTTTGCTGCGCGCCGGCTGCCATCGGGTCTCGAACCCGGGGCCGATGGATTCGTAGTCAGCGACGCTAACCACTGCACCACCGAGTTTGCTTTCCGTTACATTCTATTAGATGTGTACGTACGTAAAATTGATTTCTCGTCTCCTCTTGAATAAAAAAAGTATTTCCATGCCTAACCTCGGCAGTCTTAAGTTCTTAACCCAAGGCTGAATTGAAGACTGTAGCTTTCACCTTACGTGCAGAACCTCTATTACAGAAAGAACAGAATATATATATATATATATATATATATATATATATATATATATCTAACCAAAGGTTTTATATATATAAGTAAATAACAGATTTTGAGTCTGTTTTCTGCGACAAAATTCTCTAATTTTGCTAAGTGTACAAATATGTAATTAAAAGCTTATTATTATTTAAAGGACCATGAAAAATAAAATTCTTATATAATAATGGGAAACTGATAGTCGTATGAATGCAAAGAAACCAACAGTCTTTTATATAAAAATAAATTGTAACACACACGCACACACACTGTAGAAATTCGGTCAAAAGGGAATATTCGAACTGACCTAAATTACAATAGGTGAGTTGGTAGCTTGCGGCGATTTCAACCGCAGGGACGTGAGATGTTACACACACCTTATTCTTGTCTCAATCTTTCTTATATATATTGAGGTATTGGTTAATAGATTAGTTTAGTTGTTACATTCACATAATGTGGTTTGTCATATGTAGTACTCAAGCTCTTTGCTAAGTGTACAATTATAGTGTAATTAAAAATTTATTATTATTATTTAAAATACCATGGAAAATAAAATTCTTATATAATAATGGGAAAACTGATAGTTGTATGACACACACACACACACACACACACACACACACACACACACACGCTGAACAAATTCCAGGTACAGAAAGTAGAATTACGTGAGTTGGTAGCCGGAGCTTGTACCAACGCTACGAACGAGAGATATCGGAACGCGGACAATTATTTTCTCATCCTGGAAGTTTGGCTTTATTTTATATAAAAAAACATGTATTTGTACGAGTATTAGCTTCATTTTTGACCGCTTGCTTTCTGTAACAAAATTCTCTCTCTCTCTCACCCCACTCTCTCCCTCTCTCTCTCTCTTCCCCTCGCGCCCCCCTCTCTCTCTCCCCCTCTCCCTCCCCTCTCTCTCTCTCCTACGGATCTGATCCATTTTAAAAGAGCTTATTCATTCAATACCTCGCGAGTTTCAATAAAAAAATAGTCAAAAGACTTTCAAATTATTTTTGAGACACTTGAAAAAGAGTTCGAAAGTCTTCTCTTAATATGAATACAATTCAATTTATGAAAAAAAATCTGGTAATTTTATAATGCTGATAAATTTAACCGCTGCAGAGGAATCAATTTATCTATTAAATTTATATACGCGGAGGAGGAGATCAGACAGCAATTCCATCCCTAAACATAAGAAATACACACTTTAAATGATGGAATATAAACATCAAAAATAATATTGAGGTCAGACAGCAATTCCCTCCTTCAACATATGAAATAAAGAGATAAACAACATTTTGAAAACAAATTAAAAAATTATTAATTATTCCATAGCAAAGAAATATTTGTGTAATAAAACATCTATAGACGTTTGTTTTTATTTATTAATACAATAAAATTACATAAATTAGAAATATAGAGTATTATAATAGTACAAATGCAATCAAATAAGCACAAATAAGGTATTCAAACTCATCTTTTGAACAAAAAATCGTGCGAGGGCTGTAAGAATGTTAGCGTTATAGAAATATTTCAAATCTTATATAATAATGGAAAGTAAAAATCTTATATAATAATTAAAAATACTTGATGGCACCGTGACAGAGCGTGCGAGTGGTCAATTTACTCATTCACCTTGAGATGTGAGCAATGAAAATAAATCTGAGGAGAGTATAAACCAAATTTGATAAAGACACATCTTCATGTGAAAATAAATCTGCGGAGAGAATAAGCCAAATTTGATAAAGACACCTTCATTATTCGTGAAGGTGACCAATCAGGACTTCATTGCCCAAAGCGTGGGTCCATTACATCGTTGTTACGACAGCTGATTGGCACACACATTTAACATATTCCGCCCAGTTACATTGACAACCAATCAACAAACTTACTAACCGTCTATTAGTCGTCTGGGGGTGGTGTTTACAACTGGGAATCATGCATATTAAAAGAAGTATTTTCAGCTGGAACTCACAGCAGTTATTTTACGTCTGTCACAACAACTTTTCAGTTTATTGGCTTTATATGAAGATGGAGACACTGCAGCGGTGACTACAATTAGTTTTTTTTTAACGCAACCGATCGGGACGAATTATTTTCAACGCAAACCGTTGATGATAATTGCAATGACGCTCCGTACGATCCGGCGCAAGGGATTGCAGCTGAAATGTGAGTATAAAAATTTATATACCTGTAATTTTATTTTTTGTGGCCTATATTTTGTCGCGAACTTGTTAGTTATTTTAGTTTTCCTGAGGCTGTTATTAAACGAACACTCTTGAGCACCATTCTGTGTTTCCTTCGTGATTATTTCATCATATATATATATATACACATATAAATATATATATATATATATATATATAGTCTGCATGTGTTTTGTTGAAAAAGAAATGGGTTTTAATTAAAAAAGATTAACAAAAATGTATGAACTAATCAAATTAATTTAAAATTATCCTTTCTCCTTAAAGGTCCGATGAGGAACTGACTCGTGTTATAGCTACTTTTCGTGATAGCGTTGAAGAAACTCATGCCGTGGACCTGTATACGCAGGTGGAAGTTTTGCCGCGCAGTTAACCCAGCGATTTCCACATCATCAACGAAATAATGTAAGCTTTTTTCTTTTTTTTGTGTTTCGGGTAAGAGCTTTCTTTTCCCTTTTGCATGTGTTTCGGGTAAGAAGAAGACTGTATTTTCATCAATTCATTAAATGATAGAAATCATGTTTTATAAAATAGTACAATTTTTTATATCCATCTTAAATTAGTTACAGAATTAGTTTCTGTTACATTTTAAATAAGCTACAGAATATACAAACTAATATTATTGGAGACAACATTGATGCAATTATTCATTTTATATATACGAGCAAAACATCATACAACACATCGAGTGCGCACAAACAGGAACCTTATTGTTATCTCTGCATATCATTTGATCATTCCACTCAGTGTGACACGGGTCTAATAATTTAAAAAAAAGTATAAATTCCTTACCACGTAACATATGCATGAGAAATGAAAGTCAATACATGCCACATACGTTACTAAAATATCCCTGGAATCTGTAAGGATTCCAGACAATTTCGGGAATGTGTAGCTGTTCGAGAAATTTTACAATAATAACACGGTCCCTATTTTTAAAGTAGATAGCTATCCAATGGATCCCTTCACCACCAGTAACATCGGTGTTCACAATAAGACCGCCGCGTTGTCTCGTAGTTGGCAATTTCAATGTTTCATTCTTCGCAAACACCGATAAATTTGGAGCGCGTGATTCGTTCACTATTCATTACTCTCTGAAGTGTATTCGCGTCCATTTTAAAAGTCAGTGACAACGCCCCTAAATCTGTCAATTTCTATTAGGGCTTGTGGCTCGAGGTATACGAGTACACTAATAGCGCGTCTATCGGCTTGGCGAATTCCAACCTGACTGGGACGTTTCCACTCTGTTGTGGACTTAAGTGTGTATTTACACTAGCAGATAAGTCAGGTGTGATGTCAAACGGATAAAGGTTAAATTGATCGATGAATTCTTTCTGCGTTACCCCAATCCCGTGCTCATCACAAGCATCTGCAATATGGGCCAGATTATTATATGCTCTCGCGCAAAGCGGGAACACAGCGTCTGATGAATAATCCGTATCCAATGCCTCGCCCAACGCAACGCCATTGACGTATAGAGTTATATTTTTAAGGCCGAAATTCTCGAATTTAAAGGCATTCTTTTTATATTTTCCATTCACCAAAGCGTGTTCCTGCATTCCAATTAATATCCTTTTAGGTAGATTTCCCAGGGCCACGTTTTCTATCTGTTTCGAGGCCAACCCTGCTGGCACTGTGTATAGTTTGATCTGTACTCTGTTAATTGGGTATTTTACTGTGGCATGTAGTAAATTTTTCTCAATTTCTATTTGTTTAGGCGAACTTAATTTCACACGGCGTACGCGAAGGTATGTTTCCATAATATGAATCACAACGGGCTTTGCACCCTCTTCTTGATCAGCCCACAGATTTAAACAAATCTCAGGATTCGTGCGGGTAAGCGTTATTTTCATATCGATCCCATTCATAAGCAACTTCTTCTGGAATGCGAACTCTGTATGCAGGCGTCCAAAACACTCATATATTTTCTTTTTAGAATTTGTAAATTTGTCCTTTATACTGTTTTCGTCTTTAGCCTGATAATAGCCGTCGGTAGTTAAAAAGGTGTCCTTCGTTTCTTTGGAAAAGTTGGGGACATTTTCCAGATAGGCTCATAGGTAATAGTACCCCGTCCCTGCCGAGATGTTGACCCGATTTAAATATACGTCACACTGGTTGAATATGGAGTGCACAAAGTTTGTTTCAGGGTAAACAGCATATTTGTCATCGCAGTCCGTTCGATCAGAATGGGCTATATGTAGTTTAGAGTACATGTGCACGCACCTTGGACCAAAAAAGTAAGGGCCTGAGCTGGGTATCACAAACTCTATAGGAGGACTCGGGGAACTAATTGTGTTTAACGGATTAATTGTAATAAAGTCACCGTGCTCAACAGAAACTTGCGTTGGGGGAATGTCAAAGAGGGACAGCTCCGATTTACAACATTGTGAACTACACAGATGGATGAAGCGTGCCATGACGAGTCAGAAATAGTGCCACCTCTCTTGACAAGTAGTAAACAGCCTATGATTCATGAGAGCAATGTCTTTAACCATTAGCCAATGTCCATACTTTTCAACCAACAGTACGGCTGTCCCCTTGCTGAAGAGGGGTGCCAGATATCTCGGGAGGAAAGCGCTACAATCAGCTTTTAACAAGGTAGAAGACATAATGTCTGGGGTTAAACCTAAAGCAGCTCTAAAAAAACACTTAAAGCGTACACGGGACGAAATCATTAAAGATGCAAAGAGAAAAATGCGTGGTGGTGGGAAGAAGAGGGCTGTCCAGAAGAAGAAGAAGAAGGGGTTACCAGCACGTGGCGTTAAACGTAAAAGAACATCAAAAAAGAAGTGTTCTTAGGGATTGAAACCTATGGTTTACCATTTTTTTGACTGATATAAGCTAAGGACATAATAATAGCGTCGATTGGTCTAATGTTAATATGCAACAGAGAATAGAATACAAAGAGGGAACAGGTCACCTCTTTAATAACTTAGAAATTTTGCATCTTGCCTGTAATAATCCTTGCTCAAATGATTCTCACTGTAAACTCATACGAGATTGCTAGGTATTATAGTAAGATAGTATCCCTGTTAAGAGAAGCAGGAAGCCCCCTGATTAAATCTTACAACTATCATACTAAGATTATTCCTGGATGGAATGATTTTATTGCCCCCCCCCCCTGAAGAGGGAATCGAAAGACGCCCATGATTTGTGGTGCATTCATGGTAGACCCAGATTAGGACCAGTATACATGAATATGTGTAGAAGTAGGAGTCAGTATAAGGCGGCCATAAGGCGATGTAAACAGGAAGAAGAATCTATTCGAGCATCAAAAGCCTGTGAAGCTCACATAAATAACGATAATAACAAATTTTGGAAACTTGTTAAGAATTAAACGGGTTTCAAAAGTGTCCTTCCTCCGACAATCGATGGGGTGTTAGGGGAGGATGAAATTACGAAACTGTGGAAAAACCACTACTCTAACATTCTTAACAGTATGAGTAGGGATAATCTTAAGATGGAATGCAGCGAAACGCCTGTGGGAGGGACAAAGGAAAATACTTTGATATCAGTTTCTGAAGTAAAGAGGTTAATTAAAGAGTTAAAGACTGGTTCTGCGTCAGGGATAGATAACCTATCGAATGAGCACTTAAAGTATGCCAATAACGTAGTATGTCTGCATATATCATTGCTCTTATCAGCCATGCTTGCTCATTGTTATTATTTTTTCATTGGGTTCAAAATCCCAGCTGAGCCGTGAACGGCCAAGCTCTGAAGGGCCAGTTTAACCTACAGCCCAAGTTAAGTTGGATTAAAAACTTACGGACTTGGAGATCCTATTAGGTCCTACCTCACGGTTGCTGACTCGATGTGGGCCTCAGTTGCATGAATTTAAGATAAAAAACAAAAGGGGCACTATTTATAGTCTTCTTTCTAAACCTTGCAACAACAAGAAAAGAGTTAGACCTGTATTCACTCGAAACTAGGAGATTAAGGGGGGAGCTTATTGAAGTTTTCAAAATCGTTAATAACATCGATAACGTAAATTTTGACAAATTGTTCACTTTCGATAATAGTAATACTCGTAATAACGGATTTAAGTTGCGTGGCAGACGTTTCATTACTAATATCGCTAAAAACTTCTTTACGTTTAAAGTAATTGATACATGGAATAATCTTCCCGCGCCCGTCGTGAACTCTACCAGCGTTAATGTGTTTAAGAACCGTCTAGATAGACATTTTAAAAATATTAACGTTGTTTAAAATAAAAAAAACAATTAGCAAAGGAGCTTTGGGGGTGGTGGTCGAAGATGAGTTTGTTGACGATAAATGCCAGCTTGTGACATGCCAGCGTGTGATGCCAGCAATAAAATTATTTAAAAAAAAAAAAAAATTAGACTAACACGAACGTAGATGTAGCTCGTAGCGTAAACTAACCCACTTTTTTTTTCTTATCCTCTCCTTACTTTGCATGTCTGTACCTCTCTTTTCTTGCATGTTTGTAGTTTGCATGGTATGACAGTGAGTTAAGACTGTGTTTGCATGGTTTGTAAGCGTTCTTATTTTACTTCTTTTCATCTTTCACCCGTCTCCTATTTTCTCCGACTATTTTTCTGACTTGTCGACAGTGGCCGGCGGATGATGATGGTGAGCCTTTTTTATCTTTTTCTGAATGAATGTTAACCCACGAGTGATAGGTGTTCCTCCTTACTTAACCCTTTATTCTCTTCTCTTCTTTTAACCCCCTACTCTTTCCTTTCTCTTGGGCTAACCTTAGAGTGGATCTTAGGGTCTTTGTTAGCCTTAGCTTCTGTAGATCTGTAGAACAACACAACCTGCACCATTGCACGATGCAACAATCTTGTATCTAAACAACCAAACTGAATTGCAAGAGAGCTCTCTATAAGAAACACACCCTGTAAGTACCGCATTCCACAAACGAGTAGAAAAGACGCGCAGCGCCCCAAAAAATGATGCCACAAGAGCCCAAAAATGCTAGCTCTAAATTAAGTGAATTTTTCACTAACCTTACAATTATGAGATGGATATATACAGTATACACCTTAACTTAATATATACGAGCATTGCTGCATCAATCAGCTTAGTCATCATATCGCCTTGGGATAACAATGGTTCTTCCTCTTCTAGATTTTCTAACACTCCCCACCGAAGAGGCATTGTTGTCATTACCTTCTGCAAGTTTAGCCAAGCCTTCTCCATGAGGCTGTAACTCAAATGTTTCATCTTGACTATCCGTGTTTTTGCTGATTTCTAAAGCATAGAGTTTTTGTGTAGGTCTCTTTAATTTTCCTCCTGAAGTCTTTACCAGTGCAGACCTAACTAAATTGTCTTTGCCAACAAACAACTCTTCAGTTATGCCAAGCTTCCAGCATTGCCTTGGTCTTTCATCCCCAATCATTACCACTTCTCCCACCTTGATACAATTTGCATTGGAGCCCTTTACCTTGCCTGATGGGTAATAATTGAGTTCTGGCAAGTATTCCATCTGCCACCTCTTCCATAACTGATCTTGTAGCTCTTCAAGGTACCTGAACCTTCTGGTTAACTCTCCTTGAGTGCTCTGGACAGGCTGCAAGTCTTCTGGCACACTGGGGCTTGATGTTAATCGTTTACCACAAAGAAAATGATTTGTTGTCAATGGCTCTGCATCCTGCATACTGTTATAAACAAAAGTGATAGGCCTACTGTTCACCATTGCTTCTACTTCACACAAAACAGTGCAGAATTCTTCTTTGCTCAAATGAACATCAGCTAAAAGTTTCTTTAATGGACACTTTACACTTCTCACTAGCCTCTCCCAAAATCCTCCCCACCATAGTGCTCTCTCAACAATAAACTCCCACTGTACCCCTTGGTATGAGAAGTAGGATTGGAATCCTTCCTCTTTTAGCAAGGACCAAACTTCTTGGAGTTCCTTTGCAGCCTTTTTGAAGGTTTTTGCATTATCCGATATGATTTTATTTGGGAAACCCCTTCTGTTCACAAACCTTTTAAAGGCCAAAAGAAATACATCACTACTTAAGTTGCTTACCAACTCCAAATGGATTGCTCTGGTGGTAGCACATGTGAAAAGACATATACACAGTGGCGGACCTACATTTTTGGGACCCTGAAGCTTGAACTGTTATGGGGGCCCCTTCGCAACCAGCAACAATAGAGCAACATCCAACAAGGTTCAAAGGGTGAAAATCTGATTTTTGGTGTTAAAATGCACAAGCGAGACGAGTGCAGCCTGAATTGAGAATTCAGATGTCTTTTTATGGTTCCGATTGGCTCTAGCCTAAGGGCTGAGCTATAGAACTATTAAGCCGTGCACCAACGAAGGATTCGAGGATCCAGCTGCCAAAATGTAGACTATGAATAGATTCTGGCGAGCTCAGCGAGCCCATGCAGCTGGGGGTTCGGGCACTGCAAGCCCCCGAGAAAATTTTGAAATTTGACCAATTACAGGGGCATTTTGAGGCCATATGAAATGGGTATTAGAGCATATTCTAACTCCCACTACATCAAATGGGGCAGTATAGACACACCGTTCTCTTGGAAGTGGAGCCACCTTTTCATAATAAGGCTTTGCACTCCAACGCTTGCAAACCACACATTTATGCAAGACTTTTTTTACTACTTGTCTAATTTTGGGAATCCAAAATTGTTGTCTAATCTCTATTATCACTTCTCTAACTCCCGCATGTAACAGCTTATGATGAGTATCCAGGATCAAAAGGCCCACAAAGTGCCCCCCAGAAGGTAGCAAAATTGGATGTCTTTTCTCCTCTGGAAGCCCAGAAAACTGTAGTCTACCTCCTACTCTCAATAAATCCTGATCCAAAAACACATCCAAACCCTTGAGCGCAGAATGTGTTGGTAGAACCTGTAATGGATGGCTGGTGAGCAATCTCTCTCTCACTTCACCAAATTTTTCCTTCTGCATATATACCACCCAGTATTTCCTGGCTTGCTGAATCTCATTACTGTTCAGAATTCCTTCCCTTCTTGTTTCTCCCTTAATGTTGTTGGTAAATCTATATACCCATGCTGTCACTCTTAACAATCTTTTCAGACTGCTAATGTCCTCAAGCCTCAATATGGGGTCCTGCTGCATAACTTGACAACTGTTCACAGCGCATTTTCTCACCTCACTCACCCATGCTTCTTCAGCCTGGCATTCTCCTACAATAGGCTGATTAGAAGGCCAGTTTTCACTTCCAAGTTTTAGCCACTCTGGCCCATTCCACCACAAACTTGACTGTGAAAGATCTTTCACTGAAATTCCTCGTGTTGGTAAATCAGCGGGGTTTTGGATGCCTGGACAATGCTTCCATTGCTTGGGATCTGTGTGCCCTTGAATTTCCTCCACCCTATTGGCAACAAATGGTTTCCATTTCCTTGCCTGACTTCTTAACCAGTGCCAAACTATAGTGGAGTCTGTCCAATAATAGCTTGGAATTTCATAGAGGGCCAAAGACTTTCGCACTGTAATTGCAAGCCGACTAGCAATAACGGCACCCATCAATTCCAACCTTGGAACAGAAAGCCTTTTCAAAGGTGCTACTCTACTCTTTGCAGCAACCAACCTGCAACTTACTTCCTCTTGCAATGCGCCTCTTATATAAATACAAGTTGCATAGGCTTCCTCACTTGCATCACAAAAGATGTGCAGCTCCAAATTGTCTGGACTATTGTTCAACTCTCCAAAGTACCATCTTGGGATTTCAATGTCTCCAAGATGTGCCAATTCTTTGAACCAATATTTCCACTTTACCACCATATGATCAGGTAACTCTTGGTCCCAACCAAGTCCAATTTCCCAGAGGCTCTGAAACCAAATTTTTGACTTTATCAGAAATGGAGCCAGGAATCCAAAAGGATCAAAGACCTTTGAAGCCAAACTAAGAGCTGTACGTTTTGTCCACCTTGTCTCATTCTCAGCCAGCTCTACTAAAGATTTCCCATTGAAGGTAAACAAATCATCATCTTGCTGCCAAACAATGCCTAGCACCTTTGCATCTATTGCCCACAACTCCTTAATACCAGAATCCTCAATACTTTCTGCTGCATCAGGTACTCCACAGGAATGACTCATAAACTCTTGTAATTGCGAATGATTGGTCTGCCATTTTCTAAGCTCCATGCCAACCTCCCTCATTATAGCTCTAGCCTCCATGAATATCTGTTTAGCCATTTCTGTATTATCCACGGAACACAGCAAATCATCAACATAAAAATTCTTCCTTATGTGTTCAATAGTGTTAGGATAGACTTCAGAATATTTCTTAAAATGGTACTGCATAGTAGCTGCCAACAGAAATGGACTAGAGCTGAGGCCAAACAACACTGACTTCATTCTATATGCTTGAACCTTAGGTTCATTTTCCAACAAGTCTTTCGTATCCACCCACAGATACCTTACTGCATCTCTGTCCTCTGGTTTTAACTTTATCCGCAAAAAGGCTTGCTTCACATCTGCAGTCAATGCTACTCTACCAAACCTGAATCTCAGTAACAAGGAAAATAAATCTGCATTTAAATTTGGCCCAGCATCCAAACAGTCATTCAAGGACACACCACCTTTGTCCTTGGCTGAGCCATCAAAAACTACCCTCAGTTTGGTGGTAGTTTTGTCTCGCCGTACCACTGCATGGTGTGGCAGATAATGTGCCTCCTGGCTCACCAGCTCACCTTGCACCCTTTCAGCATAGCCCTCCCTTACATAACTTAGGATGGCCTCATCGTATTCAATTAACAACAACTCATTTTTTCTTAGCCTGTACAATTAAGTCTCCAACCTCCGATTAGCTAGCTGAAGGTTTGAACCGGGTTTGCAAGAATCCTTCCATGGTAGGCCAACTTCATAGCAACCATCTCTAAACCCAATCCCTTTTTCAAATTGCTCTAAAACATCATTGTTCACTGTACTTGCCTGGTTGTCCTTTATGCCAATAGATTTAAGTTCCCAAAACGCTTTCAAATGCCTTTCCAGGCCATGGCTGTTCTCCTCAATCTTAACAAAAAGAGCCTTAACTTCCATTTCATTGCAATAACTACCATGTAGCATCCAGCCTAGCTTACTTTCAATAGCTACCGGGCCTTGAGATGTACGGACAATATTACCAGTGATGAAGTCCCAATAATAGTCAGCTCCAATCAAAAGACTAATATCTTCTGTTCCCTCAAACTTATTATTGCCCAAATTAATTCCTTTAACTTTCAATTCTTGGACACATGCCATATCTAAACAAGTAGTGACTGGAGCACAAAGTTCCTCAATCTCTACAGCTTGGACCTTGATAGTGGGACTTTGCGGTAACAACCCTTTA
This sequence comes from Bathynomus jamesi, assembly GCA_023014485.1. Lineage (NCBI taxonomy): Eukaryota > Metazoa > Arthropoda > Malacostraca > Isopoda > Cirolanidae > Bathynomus > Bathynomus jamesi. The sequence continues at coordinate 168,026 of JAJOZX010006415.1, read as the reverse complement.
ACCAGAACTTCTACCTTCTTAAATTTGGTTCGGTTTTGAATGGAACCCCCAAACCCAGAAATTCTTAAATTTTCCCTCTTAAGTTCTTTAAACTTCAATTTTCTGGAAATTCTGGTCTTAATAAAACTACACTGGCTACCACTATCAAACAACACTCTTACAGTAGCTTCTCCATCATTCCCAATTAATAAGGCTGCAGTTGTTTGCAATAATCCCCCTTTACCTTTACTCCTTGCATAGCAGTGGCATGTGCCACTGATGTCTCTACTTCTGGGGTAGGCCTACTAAGAGTGTTTTCACACAATAATGGCTGATGCCTACCATGACATTTTTTGCACAAAATTTTAAACTTACAAAACCTTGCTCTATGACCTTTCAAAAAACATTTAAAACATGCTGTGGACTTAGTTACCCTGTCCTTTCTCTCCTCAAAGGGTAAGGCCTCAGCCACCTCACATTTATATGACTTGTGGTTGCCTTCGCAAAATATGCATTCCTTGATTCCCTTTAATTTATTCTCAGAGGAGGCATGTAGAGCTGACACTGTACCTGGGCTATTCCTTTTTGTGGAAACTTTGGTGCTGTGCCTGCCTTTGTCCCCTTGTTTACCATCCCATTGTGCAAACTCAACTCCCTCTCGTCTTGCTAATTCTGTGCCTAAAAGACTTAACATCTGCTGAAGGGGGATGTACACGTGTTCTGCAGAGTGTCCCCTACTTAATTCAAGCAAAATTGAGCTAGGCAATTTAGACTCTAGTGTAGGAACCAACATTATACCATACTTTTCCATTCCTACACCCAAGTTGTCCAGGGACCTAGTTCTAATTTCAAATTCATCATATAACTGCCGTAACTCCTTGACACTATTAGGATTATTAACAGGAGGTATAGCTAAAAGTGCACGGAGGTGGCTTTTAATTAAGATCTCTGGCTTACCAAACCGTTTCTTTAATATATCCCAAGCCACATTATAATTAGCCTCTGTTAATGCTAATCCTGCTATAGTATTTGCTGCCTCCCCTTCTAAGAGGGACCGCAAATAATTAAACTTCTCCACGGCACTTAACACTTCACTAGAATGAACTGCTGATTGAAAACTGTCTGCCCATCCTTGCCATTCCTGAATACTCCAAGAAAATGTTTTGAGTACAAGCCTCGGTAATTGAACTACAGATCTTTTAACCTTAACTTCACAAACATCATTTTTTGAGTGTTGTGTTTCATTATCAGACCTGGTCTCTAACTGTACTGAGCTACTAAACTCTTTTGCTCGGAGGCCTACGTTAATTATATCATCAATAATCTCTTCAAAGTAAATTATGTTATTTTCTATTTCATCCTCTTCTATAAGAGCCTCAATTTTAACATTTACCTCACTTAGAGCAACCTTTTTAGTTTCTAATATGGAAAGCTGCGCAGTCACTAAGCGTAAATCCTCTTGCTCTATGGCAGAATCTATAGTGGCAATGACCTTTGTAATTAGACCTTTGTAGGAGCTTCTCGTTTTTATAAATTTGTTCAATTCAGATGCACTCATCTTCAATGCAAACAACAATTGGGCTCAATGCCAAATAAGCTGAATTGGCAGAAATACTTAACCGAACTGATCAAACGTAAATTTTACTTTCCAATAAACTGAATTGCTAGGTGGGGTACTAACCAACACCAGTATGGAATACCAAATTTTCCACCCAAGTAACTGGCGCACTGGTCTGCAACCTTCGCCTACGAATAATAAACCAAATTAACTAAACTGGTAAATGTAGGCCAAAAACAACGACAGACAAGTGGCCAAGTTTCGCAATTGGGCAACCAAACTTTCTACCCTGGGACCTTAATTCAATAATAACCCAAAATTAACCAAACCGGTAAAATGTAGGCCAAAACGACGACAGACGACTGGCCAAATTTAGCAATTGGGTGACCAAACTTTCTACCCTGGGACCTTAATTCAATAATAACCCAAAATTAACCAAACCGGTAAAATGTAGGCCAAAACAACGACAGACGACTGGCCAAGTTTCGCAATTGGGCGACCAAACTTTTTACCCTGGGACCTTAATTCAATAATAACCCAAAATTAACCAAACCGGTAAAATGTAGCCCAAAACAACGACAGACGACTGGCCAAGTTTCGCAATTGGGCGACCAAACTTTTTACCCTGGGACCTTAATTCAATAATAACCCAAAATTAACCAAACCGGTAAAATGTAGGCCAAAACAACGACAGACGACTGGCCAAGTTTCGCAATTGGGCTACCAAACTTTCTACCCTGGGACCTTAATTCAATAATACTCAACCCGTCTAGGCCTAACTTGGGTTACAATTTGCACAATCAGAACTTTGCCGAAGAATAGTCACTGACTCAGTCTTGGGGTAGAATCCGGTTCTGAAGGACCATGTTATTTTATTTATTTGTTGGGTTCAAAATCCCAGCTGAGCCGTGAACGGCCAAATTCTAAAGGGCCAGTCCTATCTGAAGCCCAAGTTAAGCTAAATTAAAAGTTACGGATTTGAGATCCTATTAGGTCCTACCTCAGGGTAACCTCAGGGTTGCTGACTCGATGCGGGCCTACCTTAGACCTTAGTTACATGAATTTAATGTAAACAAAAAGGGTACTATTTATGGTCTTCTTTCTCAACCTTGCAACAACAACGCAACCTGGACTATTGCACGGTGCAACAATCTTGTATCTAAACAACCAAACTGAATTGCAAGAGAGCTCTCTACAAGACCACACCCTGTACGTACGACATCCCACAAACGAGTAGAAAAGACGCGCAGCGCCCCAAAAATGATGCCACCAGCGTCCCAACCACTGATGCCACAAGAGCCCAAAAATGCTAGCTCTTATTAAGTGAATTTTTCACTAACCTTACAATTATGAGATGGATATATATACACCTTAACTTAATATATACAAGCAATGCTGCATCAATCAGCTTAGTCATCATATCGCCTTGGGACAACAATGGTTCTTCCTCTTCTAGATTTTCTAACAGATAGCTTCTAAGAAGCTTTCATTTGTGTCTTGTTTCTTGTACTCGTCAAGTTGGTTTTGAATTTCAGAAATATAGAAATTAACTTTTGCAATGTAATTTTCATTGTCAAGTAGGAGAGTAGAATACTCATCATCTGTTAGTTCAATTGTGTCATCAATTTCAGTAATTATGTCCTCATCTAGTGTGAGAATTTCTTGTTTGTAACGAGTAATAGAATTTAATGTTGTTTCAAGATCATATCTTGTAGGTTCTTTCTGTTTGTAATCATTGTACAGTTTGGTGATGACACCTTTACGTGCTGATTTTTTCTCATTAATTTTTTGTACTTTTGAGATGGTGGCATAGCTCTAAGGTCTGTGGTTTTGTTTTCTTGGTCCGGGTTTTTTACCCTTTTGTCCAAGTCTTCCATAATTGTTGTTAGTGTTAAAGTTCTGAGTTTAATTTTATGATGTTGAAGAGTTTTATGAGTGAGTTAAATTACTATAATAAGTTTTTTATATAACCTGCGCCACAGGTTGAATTAAAAATTTACAATGTTTTTAGTTAGGATAGGCCTTGAGTGTAAAGAGTAAGGCCTACTTTGAGAGGTAGGCCTATTATGTAAGGTAAAGTACGGGGGCCTACTAAATAGGCTTATGTTTTTGGCCTAATAAATAGGCTTAGGTTGAAATTTGGCCTTTTTTTATAGGACCTAAAATGAGTTAAGCCTGTTAAATGAACAAGGCTTTCTAACCGTAAACAAAGGTAAAGGTAAAGTTTGTGTTAGTGTAAAGGTAAAGGGGTCGGTTTCCCAGTTACACGGGCCACCATGTGAAAAACTTTATACGGCTATGGGTTGATTACCTGTTACCCTCATCCGTTGGAAATTTCTAGCAGATTTCATTGGAGAGTTAACGACAAAAGCCCTACGTTTTTTCGTTAGAGAGTTATGTATATGTAGGTCTTCAAAGAACCTCTTTATGTTTATTTGCCTTTGGTATTTGCGCTGCTTAATGGTAAAGAAAGGAATTGCCTTACCTTATTATTTCGTTGGGTCTCGCTTCTGTTTCGATGTAGGGCCGTGGTACGATGGAGTTACACAATGAGTTGATTTGATGTAACTAATATAGGCAGTCACTATTTAAATACCTGAAGGAATAGGCCTATCCTTTTTATAGTTATTAGGTTTATATTAAGAGGATTTCACTCAGAATTTATAGGAAGATAAAGTACATTTTCCTTGCTTAAAGCATTGTTGCAACATAAGCAAGCTCCGAGCGAGCCGCTATAATATAATCTTTGTCTTTTATTATTTACTGATTTTTCAAAGTTCGTTGACGCTTTTCTCGAAGTAATTTTCACGAGTCAGCAATGAAAAATGTTGAACACGAAATAATAGATTTGGTTTTCTTGTTGTTATGCAGGCCCGATGCCTACATATGGGTTCTATGTATGTATGGCAATTATTTTCATTCCCAGTAGGCTATGTCGCCAATCCCGAGGCAATTTTGTAGATATTTAATTCAATTGATTAATAATTCATATTTAATTATGAAATAAAGGTACCACATACGATACCTTATTGTAAACATGTACAGAGTCATGCAAGAAGTAAATAGACACCCTTAATTTTATGGTAAAATGTATGCATCCATTTTTTTGCCATTATTAACTAATATTCGTTTCCTACATTTCTATCCTTGAAGAAGGACTTATGCCAATATTCTCAAGTGGTCAAATTGAAAAAGACAGCTGCCTGTTCATGGAAGATGGAGCCCCATGCCACACTGCAAAAAAGACGAAAGAAGGGGAGGAGCGAAATGGTATCAAACGACTTCCTTGGCCGAGTCAGTCCACTGACATGAACCCCATAGAACACGTTACAAGACTTTACGTAAAAAGCCCAAAAAACCAGCAACACGATCAGAATTGATGAATCTTTTACGCCAAATTTTTATAGCAAAATCTGGGCTGTCTATTTACTTCTTACATGACTCTGTATAATTTTTCCATAATGGTGGAGCAGGAAAGGAATGTTCGTATAGTTGTATTTGGAATGGATGATCGTCGTAGGACCGTGTATATTTTTAAAAGCAGTGTGAGAGATCGTACAAGACCCCTACTTATTTTAGGGCTGTCAGGGACAACGCATCTCCCCATCCGTAATATAAGGGACCTTTACGCGAGTTATAATAAAAGTCGAAAATATGGAAGGCATCATGATTTGTGTAAGGGATGTCTCGAGTTTGTGGATGATAGAGTGAAACATTGTAAAGATTGCCACATGGTATGTGTGCATCAGTGATGTAGGTCTCGAGATCGGTCTCGGTCTCGAGACCGATCTCGAGACCCAATTTGCAGATCTCGATCTCGGTCTCTGCTATTTAGATTTCGGTCTCGATCTCGGTCTCGACAGACGCGTCTCGGTTTTTCTTTCCGAGACCTTTCGAGACCTCGCGAGACCGTATTGAAAAATACATGTTACTGGCATACTCATGATGGTGGCTTGGTTGAACAGACACAATTCAGAATGTTTATGAAAGTTTGTAAAAGTAAGGGACTCTAGGTATTCACTAATCAGTCACCCTGTTTTGAGTTGCCACGTTTGTCTTGCGGAGGGGTGTGGGTCTGAATTTTTTTAGGTTAGCGCTACAAAAAAATCCCCCCCCCCGCCCCCGTCAGATTAATTTTATTGAAAATGGAAACACTAAATAGAGAATTTTATATATATATACACACATATATAGTGTATATATATATATATATATATATATATATTTATATATATATATGAAAATGAAAATGAAAATGAAAAGGTTTATTGGCAGACTATAGTCCATATGACAAATATTATTAATACAATGACAGTTCATACACTAAGGATAGAAATATATACAATTGATTAGAAATAATACGGCACTGTCGAAGTTAAGTGGAGCTACAGACAGACGTTTTCGTACCAAGAAGTCCATAGCTTAGAGCCACGCTTCTCAAACTAGGGGTCGCGACCCCTCAGGGGGTCGAGTAAATATTATTGGGTGTCGCAGAAACATTTGAAAATATTATTTTTTCATAAATATACAGTGTTAGTACTTATTGCTTTTATGACATTGAGTGAAGGGTCGCGAAAAAAATTTGTCTGATCCAAAGGGGTCGCAAGTGAAAAAAGTTTGAGAAGCCCTGGCTTAGAGGATAAATGGCAGGACTCATGGATAGCTTGGATGATCGGGTTGGTTGATATTTTAATTCTTTGCATTAGACTGTGTTGAGCACGTCTTGTTACCTCCGGGAAGCTCGGGACATTGCGGGTAGCAAACATTTGCGAAGCTGAGCATCTCGGGGGTAATTTATGTAAGAGTCTAAAAGACCTGTTGTACAGCAAATTTAGGGTTCTGCCAGAACCTTTTTTATAATTCACCCAGAGTTGCTGACCGTATATATTACTGCAGAAAGTACGAAAGAGTATGTCTTTAGCTTCACTTGTACAGAAACGAAAGTTCCTTATGGTCATATTCGCTTTAGCACACAGGCTTCGAGATTGTTTTCTTATATCCGAGTCATCACTCAAGGAGCTGGTAATAGTTTGACCCAAATACTTAAACTCTTGTACTTCCTCAATTACTTCACCATTCATTTTAAACCTTATATCAGCTGGCTGATTACAGCTTTTAGGATGAAATTGCATAACCTTAGTTTTTGTAACATTAAAAAGAATATCATGTTTCTGCGAATACACTTCGCAGACATTTAGTAGCCGATCCAGACCTTTAACAGAGGGACTTATTAACACCATATCATCGGCATAAACTAAGTTATTTATCTGTTAGAAAATCTAGAAGAGGAAGAACCATTGTTGTCCCAAGGCGATACGATGACTAAGCTGATTGATGCAGCATTGCTTGTATATATATTAAGTTAAGGTGTGTATATATATCCATCTCATATTTGTAAGGTTAGTGAAAAATTAAATTAATTTAGAGCTAGCATTTTTGAGCTCTTGTGGCATCATTGTTTGGTCACACTGTTGGCATCATTTTGAGACGCTGCGCGTCTTTCTACTCGTTTGTGGAAGGTCGTACGTAAAGGTGTGGTTTGATAGAGAGCTCTCTTGCAATTCAGTTTGGTTGTTTAGATACATGATTGTTGCATCGTGCAATAGTCCAGGTTGCGTTGTTGTTGCAAGGTTCATAAAGAAGACCACAAATAGTACCCTTTTTGTTTACCTTTAAGTTCATGTAATTTAAGGTCTAAGGTAGGCCCGCATCGAGTCAGCAACCCTGAGGTTACCCTGAGGTAGGACCTAATAGGATCTCAAATCCGTAAAGTTTAATTTAGCTTAACTTGGGCTTTAGGTAGAACTTGCCCTTTAGAATTGGCCGTTCACGGCTCAGCTGGGATTTCGAACCCGACAAATAAATAAAATAACATGGTCCTTCAGAACCGGATTTCTACCCAAGACTGAGTCAGTGACCATTTTTCGGCAAAGTTCTGATTGTGCAAATTGTATCCCAAGTTAGGCCTAGACGGGTTGAGTATTATTGAGTTAAGGTCCCAGGGTAAAAAGTTTGGTCGCCCAATTGCGAAACTTGGCCAGTCGTCTGTCGTTTTTTGGCCTACTTTTTTTCCGGTTTGGTTAATTTTGGGTTATTATTGAGTTAAGGTCCCAGGGTAAAAAGTTTGGTCGCCCAATTGCGAAACTTGGCCAGTCGTCTGTCGTTTTTGGCCTACTTTTTTTCCGGTTTGGTTAAATTTGGGTTATTATTGAATTAAGGTCCCAGGGTAAAGTTTTGGTCGCCCAATTGCGAAACTTGGCCAGTCGTCGGTCGTTTTTTGGCCTATATTTTTTCTGGTTTGGTTAATTTTGGGTCATTATTGAATTAAGGTCCTGGGGTGGAAAATTTGGTATTCCATACTGGTGTTTGGTTAGTACCCACTCAGCAATTCAGTTTATTTGAAAGTAAAATTTGCGTTTGATCAGTTTGGTTAAGTATTTCTGCCAATTCAGCTCATTTGGTATTGAGCCCAAGGGTTGTTTACATTGAAGATGAGTGCATCTGAATTGAACAAATTTATAAAAAGGAGAAGTGCCTACAAAGGTCTAATTACAAAGTCATTGCCACTATAGATTCTGCCATAGAGCAAGAGGATTTACGCTTAGTGACTGCGAAGCTTGCCATATTAGAAACTAAAAAGGTTGCTCTAAGTGAGGTAAATGTTAAAATTGAGCTCTTATAGAAGAGGATGAAATAGAAAATAACTAATTTACTTTGAAGAGATTATTGATGATATGACTAACGTAGGCCTCCGAGCAAAAGAGTTTAGCAGCTCAGTACAGTTAGAGACCAGGTCTAATAATGAAACACAACACTCAACAAATGATGCTTGTGAAGTTAAGGTTAACAGATCTGTAGTTCAATTACCGAGGCTTGTACTCAAAACATTTCTGGGAGTATTCAGGAATGGCAAGGATGGGCAGACAGTTTTCAATCAGCAGTTCATTCTAGTCAAGTGTTAATGTGCCGTGGAGAAGTTTAATTATTTGCGGTCCCTCTTGGAAGGGGAGGCAGCAAAGACTATAGCAGGATTAGCATTAACAGAGGCTAATTATAATGTGGCTTGGGATATATTAAAGAAACGGTTTGGTAAGCCAGAGATCTTAATTAAAAGCCACCTCCGTGCACTTTTAACTATACCTCCTGTTAATAATCCTAATAGTGTCAAGGAGTTACGGCAGTTATATGATGAATTTGAAATTAGAACTAGGTCTCTGGACAACTTGGTGTAGGAATGGAAAAGTATGGTATAATGTTGGTTCCTACACTGGAGTCTAAATTGCCTAGCTCAATTTTGCTTGAATTAAGTAGGGGACACTCTGCAGAACATGTGTACATCCCCTTCAGCAGATGTTAAGTCTTTTAGGCACAGAATTAGCAAGACGAGAGGGAGTTGAGTTTGCACAGTGGGATGGTAAACAAGAGGACAATGCAGGCACAGCACCAAAGTTTCCACAAAAAGGAATAGCCCAGGTACAGTGTCAGCTCTACATGCCTCCTCTGAGAATAAATTAAAGGGAATCAAGGAATGTATATTTGCGAAGGCAACCACAAGTCATATAAATGTGAGGTGGCTGAGGCCTTACCCTTTGAGGAGAGAAAGGACAGGGTAACTAAGTCCACAGCATGTTTAAATGTTTTTTGAAAGGTCATAGAGCAAGGTTTTTGTAAGTTTAAAATTTTGTGCAAAAAATGTCATGGTAGGCATCAGCCATTATTGTGTGAAAACACTCTTAGTAGGCTACCCCAGAAGTAGAGACATCAGTGGCACATGCCACTGCTATGCAAGGGAGTAAAAGTAAAGGGGGATTATTGCAAACAACTGCAGCCTTATTAATTGGGAATGAGGGAGAAGCTACTGTAAGAGTGTTGTTTGATAGTGGTAGCCAGTGTAGTTTTATTAAGACCAGAATTTCCAGAAAATTGAAGTTTAAAGAACTTAAGAGGGAAAATTTAAGAATTTCTGGGTTGGGGGTTCCGTTCAAAACCGAACCAAATTTAAGAAGGTAGAAGTTCTGGTTAAAGGGTTGTTACCGCAAAGTCCCACTATCAAGGTCCAAGCTGTAGAGATTGAGGAACTTTGTGCTCCAGTCACTACTTGTTTAGATATGGCATGTGTCCAAGAATTGCAAGTTAAAGGAATTAATTTGGGCAAAATAAGTTTGAGGGAACAGAAGATATTAGTCTTTTGATTGGAGCTGACTATTATTGGGACTTCATCACTGGTAATATTGTCCGTACATCTCAAGGCCCAGTAGCTATTGAAAGTAAGCTAGGCTGGATGCTACATGGTAGTTATTGCAATGAAATGGAAGTTAAGGCTCTCTTTGTTAAGATTGAGGAGAACAGCCATGGTCTGGAAAGGCATTTGAAAGCATTTTGGGAACTTGAATCTATTGGTATAAAGGACAACCAGGCAAGTACAGTGAACAATGATGTTTTAGAGCACTTTGAAAAAGGGATTGGGTTTAGAGATGGTTGCTATGAAGTTGGCCTACCATGGAAGGATTCTTGCAAACCCGGTTCAAACCTTCAGCTAGCTAATCGGAGGTTGGAGACTTCATTGTACAGGCTAAGAAAAAATGAGGAGTTGTTAATTGAATACGATGAGGCCATCCTAAGTTATGTAAGGGAGGGCTATGCTGAAAGGGTGCAAGGTGAGCTGGTGAGCCAGGAGGCACATTATCTGCCACACCATGCAGTGGTACGGCGAGACAAAACTACCACCAAACTGAGGGTAGTTTTTGATGGCTCAGCCAAGGACAAAGGTGGTGTGTCCTTGAATGACTGTTTTGGATGCTGGGCCAAATTTTAAATGCAGATTTATTTTCCTTGTTACTGAGATTCAGGTTTGGTAGAGTAGCATTGACTGCAGATGTGAAGCAAGCTTTTTTGCGGATAAAGTTAAAACCAGAGGACAGAGATGCAGTAAGGTATCTGTGGGTGGATACGAAAGACTTGTTGAAAATGAACCTAAGGTTCAAGCATATAGAATGAAGTCAGTGTTGTTTGGCCTCAGCTCTAGTCCATTTCTGTTGGCAGCTACTATGCAGTACCATTTTAAGAAATATTCTGAAGTCTATCCTAACACTATTGAACACATAAGGAAAAATTTTTATGTTGATGATTTGCTATGTTCCGTGGATAATACGAAATGGCTAAACAGATATTCATGGAGGCTAGAGCTATAATGAGGGAGGCTGGCATGGAGCTCAGAAAATGGCAGACCAATCATTCGCAATTACAAGAGTTTATGAGTCATTCCTCTGCAGTACCTGATGCAGCAGAAAGTATTGAGGATTCTGGTATTAAGGAGTTGTGGGCAATAGACGCAAAGGTGCTAGGCATCGTTTGGCAGCAAGATGATGATTTGTTTACCTTCAATGGGAAATCTTTAGTAGAGCTGGCTGAGAATGAGACAAGGTGGACAAAACGTACAGCTCTTAGTTGGCTTCGAAGGTCTTTGATCCTCTTGGATTCCTGGCTCCATTTGTGATAAAGTCAAAAATTTGGTTTCAGAGCCTCTGGGAAATTGGACTTGGTTGGGACCAAGAGTTACCTGATCATATGGTGGTAAGGTGGAAATATTGGTTCAAAGAATTGGCACATCTTGGAGACATTGAAATCCCAAGATGGTACTTGGAGAGTTGAACAATAGTCCAGACAATTTGGAGCTGCACATCTTTTGTGATGCAAGTGAGGAAGCCTATGCAACTTGTATTTATATAAGAGGCGCATTGCAAGAAGAAGTAAGTTGCAGGCTGGTTGCTGCAAAGAGTAGAGTAGCACCTTTGAAAAGGCTTTCTGTTCCAAGGTTGGAATTGATGGGTGCCGTTATTGCTAGTCGGCTTGCAATTACAGTGCGAAAGTCTTTGGCCCTCTATGAAATTCCAAGCTATTATTGGACAGACTCCACTATAGTTTGGCACTGGTTAAGAAGTCAGGCAAGGAAATGGAAACCATTTGTTGCCAATAGGGTGGAGGAAATTCAAGCGCACACAGATCCCAAGCAATGGAAGCATTGTCCAGGCATCCAAAACCCCGCTGATTTACCAACACGAGGAATTTCGGTGAAAGATCTTTCACAATCAAGTTTGTGGTGGAATGGGCCAGAGTGGCTAAAACTTGGAAGTGAAAACTGGCCTTCTAATCAGCCTATTGTAGGAGAATGCCAGGCTGAAGAAGCATGGGTGAGTGAGGTGAGAAAATGCGCTGTGAACAGTTGTCAAGTTATGCAGCAGGACCCCATATTGAGGCTTGAGGACATTAGCAGTCTGAAAAGATTGTTAAGAGTGACAGCATGGATATATAGATTTACCAACAACATTAAGGGAGAAACAAGAAGGGAAGGAATTCTGAACAGTAATGAGATTCAGCAAGCCAGGAAATACTGGGTGGTATATATGCAGAAGAAAAAATTGGTGAAGAGAGAGAATTGCTCACCAGCCATCCATTACAGGTTCTACCAACACATTCTGCGCTCAAGGGTTTGGATGTGTTTTTGGATCAGGATTTATTGAGAGTAGGAGGTAGACTACAGTTTTCTGGGCTTCCAGAGGAGAAAAGACATCCAATTTTGCTACCTTCTGGGGGGCACTTTGTGGACCTTTTGATCCTGGATACTCATCATAAGCTGTTACATGCTGGAGTTAGAGAAGTGATAATAGAGATTAGACAACAATTTTGGATTCTCAAAATTAGACAAGTAGTGAAAAAGGTCTTGCATAAATGTGTGGTTTGCAAGCGTTGGAGTGCAAAGCCTTATTATGAAAAGGTGGCTCCACTTCCAAGAGAACGGTGTGTCTATACTGCCCCATTTGATGTAGTGGGAGTAGACTTTGCAGGGCCAGTCTATGTGTATGAGCGAGGGGAGTCTAACAAAGGTTATATATGTCTTTTCACCTGTGCTACCACCAGAGCAATCCATTTGGAGTTGGTAAGCAACTTAAGTAGTGATGTATTTCTTTTGGCCTTTAAAAGGTTTGTGAACAGAAGGGGTTTCCCAAATAAAATCATATCGGATAATGCAAAAACCTCAAAAAGGCTGCAAAGGAACTCCAAGAAATTTGGTCCTTGCTAAAAGAGGAAGGATTCCAATCCTACTTTTCACACCAAGGGGTACAGTGGGAGTTTATTGTTGAGAGAGCACCATGGTGGGGAGGATTTTGGGAAAGGCTAGTGAGAAGTGTAAAGTGTCCATTAAAGAAACTTTTAGCTAATGCTCATTTGAGCAAAGAAGAATTCTCTACTGTTTTATGTGAAGTAGAAGCAATGGTGAACAGTAGGCCTATCACTTTTGTTTACAACAGTAGGCAGGATGCAGAGCCATTGACACCAAATCATTTTCTTTGTGGTAAACGATTAACATCAAACCCCAGTGTGCCAGAAGACTTGCAGCCCATCCAGAGCACTCAAGGAGAGTTAACCAGACGGTTCAGGTACCTTGAAGAGCTACAAGATCAGTTATGGAAGAGGTGGCAGATGGAATACTTGCCAGAACTCAATTATTACCCATCAGGCAAGGTAAAGGGCTCCAATGCAAATTGTATCAAGTGGGAGAAGTGGTAATGATTGGGGATGAAAGACCAAGGCAATGCTGGAAGCTTGGCATAATTGAAGAGTTGTTTGTTGACAAAGACAATTTAGTTAGGTCTGCACTGGTAAAGACTTCAGGAGGAAAGTTAAAGAGACCTATACAAAAACTCTATGCTTTAGAAATCAGCAAAAACACAGATAGTCAAGATGAAACATTTGAGTTACAGCCTCATGAAGAAGGCTTGGCTAACCTTGCAGAAGGTAATGACAACAATGCCTCTTCGGTGGGGAGTGTTAGAAAATCTAGAAGAGGAAGAACCATTGTTGTCCCAAGGCGATACGATGACTAAGCTGATTGATGCAGCATTGCTGTATATATATAAGTTAAGGTGTGTATATATATCCATCTCATATTTGTAAGGTTAGTGAAAAATTAAATTAATTTAGAGCTAGCATTTTTGAGCTCTTGTGGCATCATTGTTTGGTCACACTGTTGGCATCATTTTGAGACGCTGCGCGTCTTTCTACTCGTTTGTGGAAGGTCGTACGTAAAGGTGTGGTTTGATAGAGAGCTCTCTTGCAATTCAGTTTGGTTGTTTAGATACATGATTGTTGCATCGTGCAATAGTCCAGGTTGCGTTGTTGTTGCAAGGTTCATAAAGAAGACCACAAATAGTACCCTTTTTGTTTACCTTTTAAGTTCATGTAATTTAAGGTCTAAGGTAGGCCCGCATCGAGTCAGCAACCCTGAGGTTACCCTGAGGTAGGACCTAATAGGATCTCAAATCCGTAAAGTTTAATTTAGCTTAACTTGGGCTTTAGGTAGAACTTGCCCTTTAGAATTTGGCCGTTCACGGCTCAGCTGGGATTTCGAACCCGACAAATAAATAAAATAACATTATCTTTGTGTTATCTATACAACATCCTACTGTTGCCTCATTAAGTGAAGCAATTAATCCGTCAATATACAAATTAAACAGCATAGGGGAGAGCAAGGAGCCTTGTCTCATCCCGCAAGAGGATATATATATATATATATATATATATAAATATATATGTATATATATATATATATATATATATATTATTTAGACCTTATGCTAATTGCCATGCCTTTGTTTATAGTACCGATATGTCAATTTATTTTTCATAGAAATGGTGTTGGAAAAATGTTATACAGGAAACTCAAGCACGGAGAATGAGCAGATACAAAGAGACAGCGCTCATTCTCACAGCAGCGATGACGAAATAAAACAGTCAAACCAAAGTTTCGAGACTAATGGCAAAATATCAAGCTATCGGTCCAAGCAGAAGAACGTTGAAACTGGGAAGATTTTGAACCGCAGGGAACAGTTGCGGCGGTACCTCTTAGAGATCGATGAATCTCATATTTTAGACAACTGCTCTCCAATAAAGTTTTGGCACCAGAAAAGGGATAAATTCCCATCACTGGCCAATATTGCCATGACTGTTTTAACAGTGCCTGCCTCTAGTGCTCCAATTGAGCGTGTATTTAGCCATGGAGGCATAATAATGAGGCCCCACAGAAGCCGAACTTCAGCAGATCTTCTGAGCATGCTGATGTTCCTTAAGTGTAATGAGCACCTATCATGCTTTAAATAAATGCACAAGTCAAACTGGGCAGTGGGTACGTTCATTAAACCTTCTGTAACAGATATAAAAAGAAAATAAATAAAAAGTACGTATATATATATATATATATTCATTTGTTAATTTATAGGCTACACTTTTTGCATTCAACACACTACATCTGAGAAAGTAGTTATTAGTTTATTAACATACTTAACATAGTCTAATTTCCATAGTAGTGTAAAACAAATTGAAAGGGCATGAGCTTGGTCTCGATCTCGGTCTCGAATTTTAAGGGTCTCGATCTCGGAAGGTAGATCTCGATCTCGAACCTTTGATCTCGGTCTCGATCTTGGTCTCACAGGATCAGGTCTTGGTCTCGGTCTCAGTCTCGGACTTGGTGGTCTCGACTACATCACTGGTGTGCATTGTAAAAGTTCCAAATGTGAAAGCCGTGTGGTTGAAGCTGAGGAGAGGGACTGTAATGTATGCAGACGCACATTTTTCAATAACTTTTTTGAGCTCCATAAGTCAGTTGGCACGTGCAGGAAAATGAGAATCTGTGAATGTGGTATGTTTCATATGATGGATAATTGTGGGAATTTCAAGCATAAATGTGATGAAATTCACTCTTCTACATACCATGAGAAATATAAGGCGGATGGAGTAAAGCATGTATATTATATGAAAGCGCTAAGCCTAAAAATAGACTTTGTATAACTGTGTACTACGATATAGAAACATACACGGTTGATGAAACCAAAGAGGTTATCCCACATTTACTTGTCAGTCAGACTATCTGCGATAAGTGCAGAGAAGTCGAGTGTGATGAGTGGCACAAATGTAGTAAACGGACAAACGTTTTTAAAACGATTGCACACGATAGTCCCGTGAAAACTCTTTGTGTCTCATATTGTGAAGTTAGCGGACAAATTAAGAAAAATTACTGAGTATATTCTTTCCCATAACGGGGCAAAATTTGACACACAGTTCCTTTATAAGGAGCTGCTTGAACACGATTCATCTGAGATATTTACAGGTGATCCCTTGAAAAGAGGAAACAAACTTACACAGATGCAAATAAGAGGTAATGTGCAGACACTTTACAGACAATGTAAAGACACTGTGAAACTCTTTGTGTCCTATATTGTCAAGTTAGCGGACAAGTTAAAAAAAATGACTGTGTATATTCTTGCCCATAACGGTGCGAAATTTGACGCACATTTCCTTTATAAGGAGTTGCTTGAGCACGAGTCATCTGAGATATTTACAGGTGACCCCTTGAAAAGAGGCAACAAACTAATATAGATGTAAATAAGAGGTAATGTACAGTTTAAAGACACTTTATTATTCACACCTTGTAAATTAGCCAAGCTATCCAAGGTAATGGGCATAGCCGCCGAAGTTTCAAAAGGCTATTTCCCTTACACTTTCCTGACTAGCGATAAATTACGTAGTACTATCTTCACCCAAACATTACTTTAACTATGAATGTATGAGTACAGGTGAACGTGAAGATTTTGATCGCTACTACAACAGTTTTAATGAATCTAATCCTAACAATATAGCTGATGAATGTGAGCGTTATTGCGTGAATGATGTGCGTGTGCTTAGAGTATGTTTCCGAACCTTTAGAAGGATATACATAGACCGTTTCAAATGCAATCCGTTGCAAGTCTCAACCACGATCGCCTCATTGTGCTTTACTGTGTTCAAGAACAATTTCATGCCTAAAGACACCTTAGCTGTCATTCACAGAAACAACCCTCGCAGTTATGGGCACAAGGATATTTACTGGCCCATACACATACAGCAGTACTCATTAAGGTTAATGGTCGTGTTTTTTGGGTCGATGGTCTAAGTGAAAACCGTGCCACTGGTGAGAAGACTGTGTTCTCCTTTAACGGCTGCTGGTGGCACGCAGGGGCGCCCGCAGCCTTTAAAAAATTGGACGCACGATTTTTTTTAGTTTGAGATTCTGGGGGACGAAGCGCAATAAATAAGTAAAATAACTAGGCCATCTGTGCTCCTATCCCACAGGTTTTCTAAGAAATTAAAATTTGGTCTCCATCTTTTTTAGATTTTAAAATATGGTGAACGCACGGGCGTCTGTGCGTCCGCCTTTGGGCGCCCCTGGTGGCACGGATGACCCCATCCTGAGTGCGGGATCGTAGGAGGTATCCACGGTAGATCTCCTACTGACAGTCTTGCATGGACCCGCACCCGCGATCAGCTTATAGGCACCCAGTTCACTCACAAGATCTTGTGGGAGCATGAGTATGATGCACGGATAGAAACAGATGGACAATACCGTAAAGAGATAAACACGATCAAGCGTTCAATGGTGCTAGAGCCTCTCAAATGCGGTGATAGCTTGTTCGGAGGGCGTATAAATCCCTTCAAGCTATACTTTCAGCGTAGAGAGGGCGTGAAACTTCATTACTACTTCTGCTTTTTATATCCCTACGTGATGAAGAACAATCCGTACCCCGTAGGTGCGCCTGAAAAACTGGTAGGACCAACCCTGCCCACCATCGAGGAGTTCTCAGCAAATAAACAAGTATTATTTCGGTCTTTCTTTCGTAGACGTGCTCCCCCTTCGCGATTTATGGATGCCGATCTTACCCGTCGTTTTTGACCAAAAGCTCATGTTTCCCCTGTGCGTGAAGTGCGCAGAGGAGAACAATGGGACTTGTAATCACACAACCAACCAGCGTAAGATCAGAGGCATATATAGAAGCCCTGAGCTGTCGCTAGCCCTTCGTTCGCCATGGCTACAGAATATTGAAGATATATGAGTTGTGGAGGTTTCAGAAGCTCCCCAACCTTTTCACGCCATATATAACACTTTTTTGAAGGCATCAGGGTATCCGCGAGGAGTTGATACCGAAGATGAAAAATCGGCTTATATTCAGCGTTACCATGACCGTGAAGGGATACAACTTGAACGTTCCCAAATTGTAAAGAACCCAGGCAAGCGCTTTAGCGCAAAGTTGTGTCTAAATAGTCTTTGGGGAAGATTTGCACAGAATACAGGTAAGGGGGACGTTCACCTAGCGCAAAGTTATAACGAGGTGTGGGATTATGCGAACGCTCCCGATAAAGAGGTCATGGAGATCGTGAATGTAGGTAATACCTACATAATAAAGTACAACATTACCGAATTGGCCACAGACACATCGCGTTACAAACATACCTGCAGCCAGCTTCACAACGGCATACGCACGCATCAATCTTTGGGGTCTATTTCATTCTCTTGGTCGGAGGGTTCTGTACGCCGACGCGAGGGAGGGTGAATACATGCCGCCTATTGGTGAATTCCTCGGAGAGTTGACTGATGAGATCAAGGATGAGTATGGAGACATCCCATACGCCGACTCTTTTGTCTCAACAGGACAAAAAACTTATGGGATACGGGTGAGGGCGGGGGAGGATATGAAACATATCGTGAAGGCTAAGGGTATCACGCTTAACCAGGCGAATCGACGGGTCGTTAACTTTGACTCGGTGAAGGAGCTAGTGTACTTGGAAGATGAGGGTGACCAACCACCCCAACTGATTGTGGGGACCTACAATTTTCGCGCGGAGAAGCTTGGGGGGTGAAGGAACTTAGGGGTACGAAGGTGTGCCGTAACACCTATAGGAAATGTTACCAGGTGCCTGGTACCTATGGTACCGTACCCTTTGGATACCATAATCCTTGATTGTTTTAATATATATATATATATATATATATATATATATATATTAGACCGTTTCACGATTATATGGTAATTTTTCAAATTGAATTTTGATAAACGCACACCCTTATTTTTTTATATAAAGGAAGAAAAACAAATAGACAAAATATCATTTTATTTGAATGATAAAAAGGCACCCCTCAGATGGCACTTCTTTTACATTAATGGATAATTAGAGCAAATATAAGACTGAACGAAAAATATGTTTTAAAACAAAGCGACTTAAATTCTATTTAAGACATTGATTAAGAATATAGGATTTCAGTGGCTGAGGGACCTCCTTTCTCTGATTTTCAATGATTTGAAAGGCCAGTTGTCTCTCTTCCTCACTCTTTGTGAGCTTCTCATTAAACTCTGTAGCCAGTTTGACTCCTTGTTCAGCACAGTCGTTGATTACTTTGACTGCCATGACCCGATTACGGTGCTCCTCAATGTCTTCAAGTTTCTTGGGAATTTCTATTTTCAAACACTTGAAGAAGTCTTGTGTTTGAGTTGTGACAAAACTGGTAATCTTTAAGTCATTGGGGTTTTGCAACATTCGGGGGTCCACCTTTCTTGCCCTCACTTTTCGAGGAGGCGCGTGGTGAAGGTTGTGGAGCATTAGAACCTTATCATCTTCAGTCACGAGGTTTGAGAAAAAGTCAAATCCTACAAGATCCTCACTCAAGTACCAACCATGGTTCTGAAGTTTTTTGAGGGCTGTAGCACCCACTTCCTTATCAACCTGGATCTTGTAGATATGTAGCATCTTGAGGAGGGCCAAATCATTTGCTGGAGCATCAATTCCAACTGGAGATGTATACCAAGCTTGAAGATAAACTGTCACTGAAAAGGCGTTTATTCGTATCAGAGCTTGTTTTTCATGAGGGGTGAGAAGGAATTGGTTCCTAAATAAGTAAATTTTTAAGGAATAGATGCCCTTTCCCATCCATCTAGCTCTGCTGTAAGCTCCTGGGTAGTGGAATCTGCTATCAGAGCCTTTATTTGTTTTAGGCATTGGACAACCAAGGAAGATAAGTGCAAGTTCTAAGTATTCCCTGTAGTCACCTCGAGTGTGGCCCTCTTGAAGTTTGGAGTTGATGAAAGAAATAAGCTTGTCTCTGTGCTTCAAGATCCAATGATCTAAAGATTCTGAGGTGAGATCATTGGGTTCATAGGGCTTGTAATTCTGCTGATCAATGTTATCCCAACAATCTCTGAATCGATTGAATAAGGGAATTTGTGGACCCGAAGAAGAGAAAAACATGTCAAAAACTGCAGTGATAAGAAGCTCGTGGATATGGTGGCGGCATGCCAGAAAAAGGAGTGATCTCTGAAGGGCCTTTTGGATGATGGTACAAGCCCCAGCATGGATACCTGTATTGCTTGCAGCAGTATCAAAACAAAGGCCTGCTACCCACTCATTTACTTGTGGCCATTGCTTCAAGACATCTAAAACTGCTCTCCCATTTCTTCTCCCGTTCCAGAAATAAGCTTTGGAATAGACAGTAATTTTTCTAATTCGCCTGCACCAGTCACAACAATGGGCATTACATCAATCTTACCCCCATGCATGGATGGAAGAAGCTTTCCATCAAAATGAATTATTAAAGGGGTATTTGGTTGGAAACTGGCTTTAATGTCTTCTCCCATCTGCATCCGTGTTGATCGCCGAGACCTGTAGATAGAGGATGATGAAAGTGTGATCTCTTCAATTTCCACTCCAGCAGCTGAAAGGGCAGGTGCCACAATGTGCATAGCAGCTCTTGCAGATGTTGCAGTGCGGTCCAGAGCAGCCAAGAACTTTTTATCCCTAACAATTACACCTGGTTCAAGCTTCTCCTTTTTTGAAGATGATGAGAGTGCTCTGTAGAACAATTCATCACCAGATGATTCTTCACTTCCTCCTGAACCGGAATTTTCACATTGGTTGAGATCCACAACCTTTGTCAATTGCCTCATCTCTTCCTTTGATTTCCTGCGAAGTTTTTCCATTCTTTCCATGCTTATCTGTCGTGTTTTTGCCTTTCTTGAAAACTCCTTGTCTTCTGGACCCATAATAATTTTCCGATCGTTCCTTTGATCCTTAAGAAAATATTTATCCTCCTGCAATTTTATTTCTGTTTCCACTTCTGAATGAGCTACATCGAAAAGCTTCTTTAAGCTGGTGACAAATTCTGCTTCATTCTTCTCTTGGGTAGGAGTTCGTCGAGTTCGGTTCTTGACCAGCCCTTCATGCTTATTGTAAAGCCTTTTAAGCTTTGAGACAATATAAGGCTTGTGGGATGTAATTAAGGAGGCTTTTTCCCACATAGCAATAACTTCGTTGGCTACAGTTGCGCAAGCTACAGAGACATTTTGCTTTCCCACCTTAATGTGAAAAAGACGTTTAAGGACATCACTGTTAGTTGGAAGCTGCTTCTCAGAAAAACCCTCTTCCAGCACTTGTCCGACCAACCAGACTTCACACTTGTTTCTGGTTTTTGCCATAATTCTGAAGGAAAAAGTTTTACCACCTGTTAGTCTTAATAAATAATATAATATAATCATTAATCACTCACCTAAATTATATTATGACTTGATTACTGTAAGAAAGTTGTAAAGTAACATGAAGTAACCTTTCTAGAACAGTAAACTTGTGAAAATATCAGTAATTATAGATGAAAAAGCAAATAAAACATCATATAATCCATAAAGGGAAAAAATGGAAATTCTAGAATAGTTATCCTGAAGGAAGAATTTTCTAGAATTCTCTCTAAAGAATATAGGGGGGTTACTGGACCATTCCTGAAAATGACCTACTTATCTTCCAATTTTATTTATGAATTTTATATACCAAATTTAAGAGGACATCACAAAATAACTAAATATATTTGCCAGAAAAATGAAAATTTTCTCATGAGGGGTAAAATAGATATGCATTGAGGGGTGGGATAACAATAAGCTCTTGTCTTAATATTTTGCATGAAGTCTTTATTCATGACATATTACTTTTTTAGTATGTGTGCGTTGAGCCATCATAAATTTCGATTTTTCGAAACGGCCTAATATATATATATATATATATATATATATATATATATATATATTTAGGATAAAAACGAAGACGTAGAGCAAAAAAGTAATTATATTTGGCTGCAGCCGACGTTTCGGGCAACTCTACCCATTTTCAAGGCCTAATAAATAAAAGCTAAAATTAATACATGAAAAAAAAATCTGAATGTCGAAAACTAAAACTAATTTAAAATACAAAATTAAAACTGTTCAAGAATAAAAATTAAAATTACAAAGCAAAAACCAGGCATAAACCAAAATCAAATAAAAAATAAAAATTATATAAATTACAAATATAAGAGTGATAAAAATAAAAACTTAATGAATCTATTGTCATTACTAAACCAGATAAGGGTAGTGGTGTTGTGGTTATGAATAAAACGGATTATATTAAAAAATGCTTGATATTCTTTCTGATTCATTAAAATTTGCTAAGGTAGATGAACAGGCTCCTAAAATTATTCAGCGATTGGAAGACAAGGTTAACCGTGTTTTGCTTAAGCTTAGACAGGAATGTGCTATTAACTCCTCCACCTATGATGAATTGTACGTTTCAGGCTCTTATTTGGGCCTTATGTATGGTCTGCCTAAGGTTCATAAAGTCGGTGTTCCATTGCGCCCAATTTTAGCGTCTTATCCTTTGGCTAATTACAAACTTGCCAAATTTCTTGTCCCACTGTTATCATCATTTACCATGAACTCATACAGTGTTAAAGATAGTTTTTCCTTTGCGTCGGAAATTAAGAAGTTTGATATAAATTCTTTGTTTATGACAAGTTTCGATGTATCTTCCCTCTTTACAAATGTCCCCTTGGATGAGACCATTGCAATTATTTTGAATAAAGCTTTTCCACAGCCGGACTCACTTTTTAACGGCTTTGGCAGAGCACAGTTTGAGCAGCTTTTGAATTTGGCAGTCAAGGATAACTTTTTTAATTTTCAAGGGGTAGTTTACCATCAGCTGGATGGAGTGGGGATGGGGAGCCCCTTGGGTCCTGTTTTTGCAAATATTTTCATGTCGCATCTTGAGGAAAGGGCCTTCTGTGAGTGCCCCCCTCACCTTAAGCCCAAATTGTACAGACGTTATGTTGATGATACGTTTGCTTTTTTCCAAACGGATAACACTGGGGAACAAATTTCAAGTTTTTGTCTATTGAATTAGATTTGACAGTTACTTCTAGGTAATTTGGGTGCGCTGAGCACGAAGTTTTACTCGGTTTTGCTCTATCAGGTCCTGATTTTGCTCAACACCCCTCCTCTTTCGTCGTATTCATAAAAAGGTTTTTTTCTCAATACTCGCTGTCTTTTTGCAGTTACACATTATGCAACTAGGTTTTTATTTAGGTATTTGTACCTATTGTTATGGTATTGTTGTATTATGTATATTTTTATATGTAACACCCTAAAAATATTTTTAATTTTGTCATTTTTAACCCATTTTAATATTAGTAAATTAAGCTAAAAATATCATAGAATTCTAAAATTTTCTCGAGCGTTCCTGTTCTCTGTAGAGTATTCTAGAGGGACAACTAAAATATATAAAAGCGACTCGTTTCCAGAGTTAATCAGTCAATTCAATCAGTCAGTCAGTCAGTCAGTCAGTCAGTTGAGTTAGTTAATTAAGTTTGGGCATTAACATAATTTTGAATTGGCATATGATTTAGTGAGTAATTTTGTCATCGTGATTTAATATAGTTGATTTAATTAGACGTAATTTATATTGTACCTACTCATCCGTGTTTCTAGTTTAATTTCATAGATTGTAAGTACCTATTTCATAATAAGTACCTATTTAAACTAATTTTTGTGTTTATATTTCAGATTTTCTTAAATTTATATGAATTAAGGGCTTTAAATACCTTTACAAATTGGCAGAACAATCAAGCAATATGTCATCAAGCACTAGAAAGTTCAAATGCAAAAACAACCCTGATTCCTTCTGTTATATATGTGGAAATTTTACACTTCCACATCAACGAGCAAATATAACTGACTTCGTAAAAAGAGCTTACTTAGCTTATTTTGGCATAAAACTGGGGGACCAAGATAAATCGTGGGCTCCACATAAAGCCTGCACTATATGCATTGAAAGACTGCGACATTGGACGAAGGGTTCGGATTCAAAAATACCTTTTGGAGTTCCGATGGTAAGTTTATGATTTCATAAAACTACGTAATTTAATCACTAGTATACTGTAACTTACCTAAATGTAATTGTAACTTAGGTACATAAACAAAAATTTACAGAAAATGTTTATAAGAATCTCAAATATTGCATAAGGTTGAACACATAGAAATGTTAAATGTTTGGGTGATAACTTTTGATAAAATTCATAAAAACAAGTCTCTCGTCGCTTTTGTTAACGCTTTACAATTTTTTTTCCATATCAGGTGTGGCGAGAGCCTACTAACCACGAGACCGATTGCTACCTTTGCTTTGTCAAGACTTCGGGCTTCACTAAGAAAAATAAACATTGTATCGAGTACCCAAATTTCGACACCGCGATACGACCTGTGCTACATTCAAATGAGATCCCCATTCCAAAATTTAAGGGTCTGCCAACTCAAGAATTAGTTGAAGATGTTCCTGAAAATATTGTTATGCACTTTGAGGAGTCAGACACCGATTTTGACCCCAGCGTATTTGAAAGTCAAAACGATCCGCAAAAGTTTAACCAGGCCGAGTTGAATGATCTTGTAAGGGATCTAAATTTGCCAAAAAAGGCTGCGGAAATTTTAGCTTCAAGACTTAAAGAGAAAAACTTGCTTACTTCAAACACATACATTTCATTTTACAGAAAAAGAGAAGAAGAACTTGTTAAATATTTTAGAACAGAGGATAGTTTAGTATATTGCTGCGACATAGTTGGTTTGTTAAAGAAGATGGGGGTTGAGTCTTACGATGCAAATGATTGGCGCTTGTTTTTAGACAGTTCGAAAAGAAGTCTTAAGTGTGTGTTGTTGCATAATGGCAATCTATACGGCTCGATACCGATTGGGCACTCAACAAAATTAAAAGAAAAGTATGAACATATAGAAAAGGTTTTAAATCTTATCAAATATAGGGAGCACGAGTGGATCATATGTGTTGACTTAAAAATGGTTAATTTTCTGCTAGGACAACAAGGAGGGTATACTAAATATCCCTGCTTCCTTTGCTTATGGGACAGCAGAGCCAAGGAAGAACATTATTTCAAACAAATCTGGCCAGCACGAACATCACTTACTGTCGGAGAAAAAAACGTAATTAATCCACCTTTAGTGAGCAGAGATAAAATCATATTTCCTCCTCTGCATATAAAACTAGGCCTCATTAAACAATATGTAAAAGCTTTAGATACGAACGGCGAGTGTTTCAAATACATAACTTCAAAATTTCCAAGTTTAAGTTATGAAAAATCAAGGCGGGAATTTTCGACGGTCCACAAATAAGAACAATGATTAAAGACAGCAATTTTCCTAATGTCATGAATGAACGCGAAAAAAATGGCTGGTTCTCATTCGTGGACTTGATAGAAAACTTTTTAGGCAATTATAGGGCAGATAACTACGAAGAAATCGTAAAAAAACTTTTAAGGGACTACAAAGAGTTAGGTTGCAATATGAGCATAAAAATGCATTTTTTGAATAGCCATCTTGACCAATTTCCAAGTAATTTAGGTGATGTAAGTGACGAACAAGGGGAGAGATTCCACCAAGATATCAAAATTATGGAGGAACGGTACCAAGGCCGCTGGGATTCCCACATGATGGCTGATTACTGCTGGTGCTTGAAAAGAGACCTGCCATCAACAAGCAAATACGCTAGAAAGTCTTACAAAAGAAAATTTTTGCCACAGTGAAAGCTTCATATCTGTTTGTTTTTTTATTTTAAGTCATTTCTATCGTTATAATGTAATTTTACTGAAGTTTGAACTGCTTGTATTCATGAAACTTGAAAAAAAAATTTAACACATGACTTAATTTTTTAGTCCTAATTTGAAAAATCTGGAAAATGGCACATAGGCTGTCGACAAGAATCAGGACCTGATAGAGCCAAACCGAGTTGAAATTCGTATTCAGCGCACCCAAATTACCTAGAATCAAGTGTCAGATATCATTCAATAAAATACGTGTTGCCCAGTGTAATCAATCAGTTCATTTTCTAAGTTTTCTGAACACACTGCATAAGAACATTGTATTTACGCAGGAAAAGGAAGTTGAAGGTTCTATTCCTTTCCTTGATGTTTTGGTCTCCAAATCTGGCTCGACCGTTTTAACTTCTACATACCGGAAGCCTACGTTTACGGGTTTGGGTTTTAATTTTTATAGTTTTTGCGATTTTAATTACAAATTAAGTTCCATTCGCACTTTGGTGCATAGAGCTTATAATATTTGCTCGAACTTTGCTCTGCTTCATAATGAGTTTGAATTCCTTACTGATTTTTTCTTTAAAAATGGTTTTCCACGGGATCTTGTAAGGTATTATTGGTAAATTTCTTAATAATGTATTCCCCCAACCTTATCCCAACGTATGATGTTCCTAAGAATTGTAAATATCTTGTTTTACCTGATCTCTACCATTTTAACACTTTTGTAAAAAGCAATTGTTGAGTTGTGAGGAAATTTTATTTTCACACTGATTTTAAGGTTGCTTTTGTAAATAATAATACCCTTGGATGTTTTTTCCGTTGTAAGGACAAAATCCCCCCTGCTATGAGCTGTTCTGTTGTTTATTTGTTTACCTGCCCTGGGTGTTCCCAGGGGAACTACGTTGGCAGCACAGTTCGTTCTTTGCAGGCGAGATTTTGCTCCCATATGGGTATTAGCCATAGGACAGGGAAAGTTTTATCGAAAAAGGAACAGTCTGCCATTAGAAATCATTCTATAAGTGTAAGGTTGACATTTCGTTAATAACTTTAAAATTCTTAAATCATTAAAATGTCCGTCCTCCTCCGTATTTACGAATCTTTGTGCATTAAATTTTGAACTCCAGTTTAAATATTGATTCTAGCTGTTACCCCCTTTATATTAATTAGAATACCTACAACTAAATTTTTTTTTCCCTTGACCCTGTCTCCTTTTCGCCTCAGTTTTTGTGGCTGTCAAGTGAGCATGGTATGTTTGGTTTGCTTGTGGTTTTTCGTTTAACTTTTTATTGTTTAACTTTTTATTAGTAAAGTTTTTTAACTATTTTACGTTTGAATGTTTTTAGTTTTAAGTTTTTATTTTTATCACTCTTTTATTTGTCATTTATATAATTTTTATTTTTTATTTGATTTTGGCTTATGCGTTTTTTGCTTTGTAATTTTAATTTTTATTCTTGAACAGTTTTAATTTTGTATTTTAAATTAGTTTTAGTTTTCGACATTCATATATTTTTTTCATGTATTAATTTTAGCTTTTATTTATTAGGCCTTGAAAATGGGTAAAGTTGCCCGAAACGTCGGCTGCAGCCAAATATAATTACTTTTTTGTTCTACGTCTTCGTTTTTATCATAAATGTAAAACTACGTCTCCTTAGGAGGGATCCTATTTCATATATATATATATATATATGCGCCTCGGTGGTGTAGTGGTTAGCGTCGCTGACTACGAATCTATCGGCCCCGGGTTCGAGACCCGACGCCAGCCAGCGCGCAGCAAAACCCAGCTGTTCATCCTTCCACACAATAAAGAAAGTGGTTGGTAGATAAATGGGTACCCTAGATGGCCTAGTGGTTAAGACGCTGGGCTGCTGATGGGGCGTGGTTCGGATTCCACGTTAAACTGTAGGTCTAAGGTGGAGTGAAAAGCTTGACCTTCGTCAGAATGAACAATTCTGGCGGAAGCTAACCAAAGGTTACCAAAGATATATATATATATATATATATATATATATGTGTGTGTGTGTGTGTGTGTCTATTTACTTGTTAACGATATGATCACTTCATTTACTACACGTATTTGTAAATATATATACACCTTAAATAATTCGATGATATGTTTATTAAATAAATCGTGTTTCAATTAGCGTTTCATTTTCTCCTTTGCGTGTGTGTGTGTGTGTGTGTGTGTGTGTGTACAGGAAAAGTCCTAAGCTCCGCCTCCTGTATGATCGATCAATGGTCACGTGACTCCTGCTACTACCCGGCCATATCTCTACCCCTGCGTGCTCAGTTGACCACTGCAAGCACTGGATCTCAAACGTATATTTGAAGAATTTTCACGTAGACGAAAATTAGTGATGGCGACTTTTGATATTGCGTGTTCGACGTTTATGAAGTGGTATTCGGTAAAGTGTGAAGATGTGGTGGATACTGAAAGACTCCCTATTCCACACTCCTTTGATACTTTTAAGGCTACATTGAACCGTGTGAAGCTTGAGGAACAAGAGGTTCAAATACTCTACGGCTATTCTGGCGAGAGCATTGCAGGATTTCGTGGTACAAACGATGTAACGGACTATGTTGTAGGACTAAAATGTATAAAGTCACTATAAAAGTTTACATATACCGTGAAGTGGAAGAAACAACACGTGCAGAAGAGAAGCAACGGTTATGGTTAGTGAGTCTTGTTGATGAGTGGTGTAACAAGCGGTATTATATCATGCTGCATCATACCGAGTACTCGTACCATGCGGCTGAGAATGTAAATCTTGTCATAATGGAGAATCTTAAGTATTTTTTCCACTACATTAATATATATCATGACGAGGTTTGCAGGGAGGTTGTGGATAAAGGACTGCGTGAGTTTTTAATAGAATTTAGAGACGAGTATCTTCTGCTAAGCAAAAAGGAAAAGTATGGGCACATGTTTCTCTCAAATAGTGCACCGGAGTGTGAATAAAATGTGTTTAGTTCGTGAAAATCCTCCTGAACGAAAATGCCTGGTGCACAGTTTGGGGAGTGATAAAACATTAAAGCCAATATTACTTCATGTGTCGGAAAAATTCTGATTGCCCAATATAATGGGATACAGGTATTCACATGATTCTTTCACGTTGGAACAACACCGTACACGTTTCATCAACTTATGGTGTGACTCACTCCTTCACACCTCCTATGGAAAAACTATATATGCTTACAACATGGTATCGTATGTGGTACCTTTACTTTTTAATTAAATATAAATTATAAATTAATTGAATTAAATATCTACAAAATTGCCTCGGGATTAGCGACATAGCCTATTGGGAATGAAAATAATTGCCGCACATACATAGAACCCAATATGGAGGCATTGGGCCTGCATGAAAACAACAAGACCAAATTTATTATTTTGTATTCAACATTTTCCATTGCTGACTCATGAAAATTACATCAAGGGAAGAGTCAACGAACTTTGTAAAATCAGCAAATAATAAAAGACAACGATTATATTAGCGGCTCGCTCGGAGCCTCGCTTATGTTCGTAGGACGCGACGATATTTTTCGATGTAGGGCCGCGGTACAATGGAATTACACAACAAGTTGATTTGATGTAATTAATATAGGCAGTCACTATATTTAAATTCCTGAAGGTATAGGCCTATCCTTTTGAGGTATTAATTTCATATAAGGTATTCACTCAGAACTTATAGGAAGATTAAGTACATCTTCCTTGCTTGGGGCAGTAGATTTTCTGGCATCCTTTTCGATAAGCCTAGCGATGCTCTTCAAAGGTGCCACATTTATAATCTTAAACAGAGATTCCTAAATTCTAAATGTTCTTTTCGGCTAATATAAATAACATAAAGGAGTTAAGTGTAGAATCAAAATTATATAAATTCCTTTGTTAATATCATTGTTAGACAACCTTTGCAACCTTTAGAATCTTTTGTAAACGTAGCACCATGGGAGTTTCTCCAGGGCAAAGTGCAAACACTATGAGAGGGCAATCGAAGCCTCACCCCTCTTGCGAGTGCGTGCCTCGCCCTTTGGGCAGCCGGTTCGGCTCAGGTCCTTGGTTCTTTAATAACTCTCTAAGCAAGTGTCGTGTTAAGGATTTGATTTTCTAATTACTGTGCATTGTAAAAGAAATCTAATCTCTTAAAAGTGATCTATCCTTGTGAAATAAAGACTGAAAAAGGTAACAAGTCATTTATATCCTTCCATGTGAGATTTATAAATATTCCATTCTCTCAACAGACTGAGGGAGGTAGACGCCAATGAGCGAAGGTATAAGTTATTTTTTCCTTAACTCGCATTCAAATTAAGTAAGTTTGAAAAGAAGAACCGTGGACGTCAGCAGTATAAACTTCATTGTCGGTGCAAGGAAGTGACATACTGAGAATACTTTAAACTTCGGAGATGGTGTAACGAAAATAACATCTTTTCTGACATTGACGCCCTATACCAGGATTGTAACATCATCATCTTCCGACATATATATATATATATATATATATATATATAATATATATACAGGGCGAATCACAAGTCTAGAAACATAGGAACTATGTTTTTCAATGCAAATATATATGTATATTTGCATTGAAAAGCATAGTTCCTATGTTTCCAGCCCTTTGTCTCACCTTGTATATATATATATATATAGTTCCTGTGAAACTCGATGTGGACCAGATAAATAGGGTAATTTTTTACTATCAGTCCGGTCTCTGGAAACTGAAAATAAAGTTTACCATAAGACTCTTTATATTTTTCTAAACAACTTTTATTAAGTACAATATGAAGGCAAATGCCGATTAAAGCTATAAAATTAATGTTAAGAAATTTTTTTTTGAGCGATAAAATCACGGATCATGTTTTTGTGAGTGATAAAATGACTGATCCCACAAAGGTTAGGAAGGTACCGCTAACAAAATTGGGTGGTTTGACCTGAACTCATAACATTTTAGTGTCACGGTGGCGTAGGTTCGCGATGGTTGTAATTATTCACTGTGTTTAACTTCATGCAAATTTTTTGATGATGAAGAGGCTATATTTAATTTTTATGTAGAACACGGTGTATTGCTAAAATAATTTATATGCCCTAAGAAAAACAAGGAAGGTATTGTTTGTGGTAATAAGTATACAGGTAAGAGTAGTACCTAAAATTAGGTTAGGTTAGGTAGGTTAGGTTAGGTTAGGTTAGTATAGTTTTACGGTATATATAATATTTACAGTGAATATATAGTGTTCGTTTTACTACATATATATAAATGTATATATATATATATATACACCTTTTAGGTCACTCATGTTGGCTGTTTCTACAATTTCCATAATTTATATATCAATGGATTCGTTTTTACATCGTGAATGCGCCCTAGATAGTCTCTACTGAAGGAATTACCCGCATTTTAGGGTATTTTTTCACACTTATACCCCAAAACAAACTTCCTGTCCTAACTTAGTTTTGGGCCAGTTCCCTCACTTGAGACTATCCAAATCGCATTCCTGGTGTAATAACGAATCCATTGATGTATAAATTATAGGAATTGAAGAGACCGGAGTGATAGTAAAAAATTACCATAAATAGTAAAACTTGGTAGCCTAAACGATTAGGATTGTATCCAACTAATTAAATCCGTAAAGTAGGCAATAGAAAGGGCAAACAATGTTTGATAAATTAGGACCTAAGTAAAACAGATTGTAAGTCTAGGTCCAAATTGAGAAATTTGGCAGAGATGACCTGATAGGTATTACTTTTCAAGCCAAATTGCTAATTGCAAGCTTGTTGAGTCCCCTGGATAAATGGCATGATAAAAAAGGGGCATGGGGATCACTTGTTTAATTTTCCACGAAAGATGGAATCACTATAATCTATTGAAGTTGGTGTACTATTTCTGCTAAATTTCTCATTTAGCTAAGATCAGATAAATTCTCATGTTGTAAATCAAAGATATCTCTAATGTGTGTACCTTATGAACCTTATGTTGTTTCGTGTGTTGGTCTCTCTTCACACGGAGGTCAAGCTGGTGGCCCCGCCTCTAGGTCTGGCCTGGTGGAGGAGCGAGTTACTTTCTTGCGCTCTCCACCGTACATAGCCAGACACGCCGCCCGGCTCATCTGGTACTGTCCTGAGCCAGGCATCCAGTCTTTTCTTGAAGACTTCAACTTTGACCCCCGTTACGTTTCTGAGGTAAGGATATGGTGGGGTAATGGTTTCAGGGCACAGATATTTATAGTATGATTTTATTTAAAGGTAGAATCAGTGGAGGCACTGAACAGCTTGTCGGTTTTCCAGTTACTCCAGCTTGAATGAGTATTAACATGTCAAAAAATTATTTTTTATTAATACAGTAAACTCACAAATAATGGTGGAAATAGTTACATTCCCATTGCTTTGTATAATACAACCAATTCTTTATAAAAATAATGCCGCCTTTAATATACGAGGCTTTTTATACTCGATATACAGAGTTTTAAGAGTATTTAGGACTCTTGTTCCTATTT
The DNA here is from genome assembly GCA_023014485.1 of Bathynomus jamesi. Classification (NCBI taxonomy): domain Eukaryota; kingdom Metazoa; phylum Arthropoda; class Malacostraca; order Isopoda; family Cirolanidae; genus Bathynomus; species Bathynomus jamesi. The sequence goes on along the minus strand of JAJOZX010006415.1, from coordinate 136,254 downwards.
CACAATTGGACATACCATTTTCATAATTCTTAATCTTTGAACATATAGATTCAAAATCTTGCTCGAGTACATGGTCGGATATTACAATATTATCATGAAAAGTCAATGTATACACAACACGTTTTGAGTGAGCGTTTATTCTCTTTTCACCAGTTTTTTCAATTGAAACCTGTTCAGAATTCATATCAATGTATAAGGAACTACTCTAAATTGTGGGACATTAGAACGTATATAAAGAAACAATTTCTCCGGATGAATGGTGAAGGTGAGGGAGGGTTTGTAACGCTCTAGACCAGCGTCCCAAAGCGACTGATACTTCTCAGAGGAAGTGTCTTCTAAATACTCTCTAAGCTCCACTCCGTTCTCATCTTGTTCATCTCTACAATTCATAAATAGTCGTCAATTAAAAATGTATAGGCATGCTCGAGAACGGTATCAAAATAACACATATCATCAACTCGCGCATTTAATAAAAGTTTCAGGTTGAGGAAGGCGGCGACTTCAACTAGTCCATCGAGGATGAAACGGTAACGAGTTACTAACATTTTTACTGAAAGTTTTTAGATTCCACATCACTTGTGTTTGAAAGCCTGGTTGACTCGTATCGCTGTTCACAATTAACATGCAAGTAATACAGTATGAGTGAGTGTCACTGATCGTTATTCTTGAGGCATTCGCGGTAGCTGGTACTTCATCATTCTCAGCCAGCCGCTTCTCAACCAACAAAGATTTTCGACATCTCATCAACACTCAAGTACCATTACGTATGGCGCGAGTCTGTACATTTATAATTTGTCTTTAACACATAATTAAGTGTGCCACTGCTAGTTTAAACACTCTCACTGATTTGAAAAAAGTCACGGCGTTAAGGATACTGCTTAGCGGTAGCTCCATCCTTCTTTGTTATTGTAGGTGCAGGTTTTTCTTGTTGGTACTGCTGCAAGGAGGATTCTGGATAACACGTCACGACGCTTCAAGCTCAGATTTTGGTATGAGCCGGACTGCTTGCTTCAGTTCGTGACGCAGACCTGGTGGTGAGTCATACTTCTCAGGATCGAGACGCCACCTGTTGGTGGCTTGGTGACTCGGGACTCGCTGGACAAAACATATAAAGATATGCACCAACATGAAAACATAGTTTCAGTCGGGGAAAAGTATTTACGTAAAACTACTTAACACGTTAAATGATTCGATAGTAATTCATTTAACATTGAGAGGTTCTATTGGAGAAATAGGTGTTTCCATACCGTTTTACTCCGGAGACCAAGCCTATAGCTATAACCTCACTAGACACGTCATCGCAGTAAACACTGATGTAGTGGCAAAATATTTAAAATTATGCATGATCATTAGGTTGACGTTTATTGTTGCGGGGATATAATCGGTGAGGTGTAACAACTGTAACATGGCATAATAAGATTTGTCATCCCATTCATCAAAGAGTTTCGTAATCCAGAGTGTATTTTTCTTCACTGACCGTCAAATCTTTCATTTCACTGGGGCTATATTTTTTAACACATCTTAAATTCGATACATACTCCAAGACGTCTTTAGCATTAAGAACTTCTGTGATACTCTCGTTAGAATAGTTACAAAGCACTTGAGCATCCTGATTCATCACCCTTACGTTAATTGAGGTTGGTTTAAAAATTTCTGAAGATGCGTGAAAGGACGGATGTAGAGTATTCACATCTTCAGATATTACAGAGTATCACTTTACAAAGGCGTTGCAAGCAATATCAGACTTATCAGAGGCTGCCATCGTTGTTAAAGAGTTGAAATCGGGAGTGAGGTATAAACACACAGAGGTAATTATGGTTAAATTTAGAAGTAAAACTTCAGCAACTGAGTACGTTTTTACGACAGCAATGTTTGCGAACGACTGACGAGGTTAAACACAGCAAATGATGCTGACACCGTTTCGGGGGCGAGGCGGAGTCAATACAGCAATACCAGACAGGAAATTCAAATGAAGCCCAGCCATTCTTACGCTCATCCATACATTGGGCAGAGTCTATACATCATGTCCAGACGGGAATGTTACACACACACACACACACACAACAAAACAGGGTGTGCTGAACATTATAACAAGGTACCTAAAACCTAAAATTTATTAGTTATATATAATAAATGGCATGCTTTTAAGTGGCAGTATATATACAGGGCGTCCCAAAAAAATGTATACACACTTTAACAGCTGATAGCTCAATTGATGTTGCTTTCTTTCCAAGTTAAACCCATTAGAATTAATAATGGCAGTCAGACTAAGCTTTGAACAAAGGAAATTCATTCTAAAATGCTACTAAGTGTGAAAACGCAGTTGAAGTGCAAAGACAGTTTAGGAGGGAGTTTCAAACAGATCCACCAACGCGACTTACCATCACTCGAATTAGAGATAAGTTTGAAGCCGATGGAACTGTTCAGAATGTCCACAAGAAGCGTTCCGGAAGACCACGGACATCGACAAGCCCCACAAAGCAAGAAAGAGTACTGGAAACGTATCACCAAAGTCCAAGAAAATCTGTGCGGCAAGCGAGTCGTGAGGTAGGAATTTCAGAATCGTCTGTCCAACGCATTTTGAAGCGCTGTCAATGGAAAAGTTACCTTCCAAGATTAGTCCATGCTATTAATGAAGATGATCCGGACCGAAGAGTGGAGTATTGCGAGTGGTACTTGCACGATGTGGATGTGGATTGGACGAAGGGGTTTCGTAGAATACCCTCCGCGTTCACCAGACCTCACACCACTAGACTTTTTTATGGGGATACTTAAAAGACAAAGTCTACGCTATAAAACCTGCAACAGTCGCTGAATTGAGAGCAGCCATTGAACGAGAATGCACACAAATACCAAACGAAATGTTTCGTAATGTTTGCGATTCCATTGCTTCGCGTTATCAGCAGTGCCTGGACCAGAACGGACGTCAGTTTGAAAACAGCGTTGACAAAACAATTAAATAATGTCTGTAGATTCTATTACATTTTGAAAATGAAATGTATTTTAATAAACACTGCCTTTATAATTATTTAAAGTGTGTATACACATTTTTTTGGGACAATTGGAAGGCCCTGGGTTCGATTCCCAGGCGGTTCGCCTCATTTTTCATTATTTCGTTATCTCTCCTCCTCGTGTGCGGAAACGTTCCTTAATACTTATGTCGTTTCTTTCTATTCATATATATATATATATATATATATATATATATATGAGATAGGAAAACTAGTGTAGAAAATATGCATTAAGAATTGGAAAGTTAAACATACAAACAATATTTTACTTACTTATATTGCAGTTTATATCGAAGAAGAATAGAGCTAACGTATAAATAACGCATCGTGGAAAGAGCCTCCTGTTTTTAATTCCATAAATAGCTTTTTTTCAATTGATAATAAACTGAGACCACACAATCTCTCCTGATTTTGCGTGCCTAGGTAGCAAGTATTTATTCGTTTTAGCGCAGAAAACGAACGTTCTGTTGTAGCAGTGTTGCTTGTTATAGTTAGGATCAATTCTGCCAGTTTAAAAATTTCTTTAAAACCACTCCTGAGGTTATTCTCTGTCATAAACTCTACTAATTCATGCACATGCTTGTTGGAGAATTCAGAACATGAATAGAGCACAGTGAGTTCGTTTTTCAAGTGCATATAATAAAAAAGTGATCCATAAAAATCTTTTAATTTGTTTATTAAGTTGTCTGGAAATTTTGTTTTATACTGCTCATACTTTTCATGCCAAAGAACGTGAAAAAATTCTAGCTTGGAGAGTGAATAGTATCTACTGTGAATTTGCATGCATATGCTATCAATTATTTTCGAGAGCTGTCACGGGCTCCTGGGAAGGATTGGTATACGAGCCCCCCCCTTGTTTACTCAGTATTTTATTATGAATGTTTTTTGTGTACATAACAAGCAAACTGATTATATGTTCAAGTCACTATTCAAAACATACAGTATGAATAGGGTGACCAGATTTTTGCGATCCCAATGCGGGACGGATCCATTGGTACACTAATATACTCGTATGATATCTCGATAACACTCCACAGGTCAACCAATACCTTTTAAAAGCATTTTGCAGCACTCTATAGGCATTTTACTTTATCTTTCAAAGATATATAACAGACAAATAATTGTACGACCAAAAAGTAATTTTATATAGTTTACTTACCTAATTTATTGAAAAACATTTTATTTAATTGTACTTGGCACTGGAATGTATTTTCTTAAGGAGAGGTATTTCTTTGTTCAGATATTCATTTTTCTCTTCATCAAAATCTTTACTCTGTAAAAACGTTGTCAAAGGCCTACTTGATGAAGCGCAGGCATCAGCTTGTTTATGCTTAGTAGAGTTTAAATGACGTTTAATGCCACATTTCCCACCACTTGCAATTGAAAAAGTAGAAAAACATTTAAAACATTTCACCATGCTCTCACTCTTTGCTTTTTTAATAAAAGTATGTTCTTTTTCTAAATCTTCATTGAAAGTGCACTTTCTTTTTGAAGTCATTTTTAAAATGTATAGGTACTCTGACAATTAAATAACACGTCAACACCAATTTGTACGAAAATTGCATAAATACAAGAATGCGGGACATTGCATTGTCCCGCATTGGTCAATGTTTTTTGCGGGACAGAAACTCTAAATGCGGGACAGTCCTGCAAAATGCAGGACGTTTGGTCACCCTAAGTATGAATAAACAACTCGGAGGAAAATGACCATTTTATTTTTCGAATCAATTATATTAATTCTATCACCATACAATTTACAAATGCAGTACCAGTTCATGCATCTAAGACAATTGTTTACTGCAAGATTTTCATAATTAGAAGTGTACTTTCTTTGCCTTCTCTCTAGCAAAGTGGTAAATGATTCTGATGAAATTTAAAGTACGAGCTAACTGGCTTTCAATTACAATGGTTCTGTCAGTCGGTCTTGGGCATTGGTAGACCGCAGATAATATTTTATCTGTTTCACTTTGACGATGATAATCTCTATAAAATGTATGTTTGTAATAACGTGGGGGGGTGTTAGACCCCGTTAGGTATTAGATTATTAAATAGACAATAAAGGTACTCACAGGTGCTTTGATTTTGATCTTCTTTAGGGCCTACCGTAGGTGCCAGCGTCCCACAACAACCTACTTAGTTTTCTAACTTTACTAATTTAGAAGTTATAGACATTACCCCTAACTGATATAATAATTAGACAACCTCAACTGCTTTCCTTAGCCACTTTAGAAACATCACCAAGTTAAACTTAGCACCAACGATTTAGTCAGATACAAAAACACATGCTGGTTTAGCCAGCCCATTGGCCAGACAGCCCGCGTTCCGCTCTTTATCTTTTTGTGTTGCCATTCAGCTTTCTTTTAGTGACTTTTCCCTTTATTGACTTTTAGACTATGTACACACACACACACACACACACACACACACACATATATATATATATATATATATATATATATATATATATATGTATATACACACGTCACCTCAATGTTCATTAATTATATTTCTTCTCTGTTATTTAATCAATTGCTTTATTCATATTTTTAGATTTTATCCCCCCCCCCCCCACTTTCTGGGGTCCTTAGAGGTCCTGGCCTCGGGACCTCTAGGGGCCCTGGCCCCGGCTTCCCCGCCCTCTCGGCGGCCCTGATTATAGATTTCTTTGCCTTTTAGGCCTTGGATAATCACTATCATGCTTGTTACATACAGCAGAAATCTATAACTCTTCAAATTCATGTTCCTTGTCGTATTTAAGCTGCTGTGTGACATCACTTATTTTCTTGCAACAGTATAATACATCATAGGTTTTGCTCTGTAGTACATTGTATAAAACATCAGTATAGCCAAACAGTATTGAAAAAATTCAAGAAACAAAATTGTATGAAAATCTTCTAAGAAACGTAAAAATCGACGTGCTTTCACAATGGCATCAGTGTCCCAGTTTTCAGAATTTTCGATAACATGCTTGAAAAATTCAATTAACTGACTTCTGTATTTCTGCACTGTTACTTAAACGAGATGTAAAATTCCATCTAGTAGGTGCTAACAGAGGGTAGCCTTTTATTAACGAACTCATGCACAGCATGTACTTGTAGAGGTCAGACAAAGAAATTCTTTTCCCCACCATTCTCAAACATCATGGAATCAAAACAAAGGCTACACACGTGGGCATGAAGCAGGCCCACACAGGAAACAGATTTTGTGGTGTTTCTCGAGACGACCACCAAAGGACGTCACCAAGGCTTATAAAATGCAGTTTCTACTTTCTTCCTCAAATCATTCTCACTTCTCACTTGCCATTTTCTCGTCTTGGTCGTCACGTCTCACTCTCAGCACCTTCAGTAGCACCACTCTTCAAGCCACCCGCTCTCCGGCCTTTGCCGGAGAGCGGCCCGCTGTTCCGTTAAGGCTCCGGTCGAGCATACACGAAATCTATCATCAAGTAAGGCCAGTCCACCTGCAGAAGCAATCCTTCGAAGCCCAGGTCCGTAAACCTTCTAATAGGCTACAAGCCACAAATCTCACTCCGCTCTTTACTTCTCCTCGTGAATCTCTCTTCACGTAGCGCCGCTTCGCCCTCAGCCGGCCTCAGTCCTTCAAGTCACACTTCAACTATACAAGAAACGAAGCAATACTTGAGGCGACTCTACAATTCCATCCTGCAAGAAACAACATCACTGCTATAGGCGCTTTCCGTTGTTCCCTTTTTAACAAATCTCCACCGGATGTCAACACTCATCCTCTTATCCTCTCGCCGGCAAGGCCAGTCTGACTACAGAAGCACCCTTCGAGGCCCAGGCCCTCTACGGTCAAACCTACGTCTAGGCCTACAGTCTCCCAGGTCATTACGGCGAAACGCAATACGGTCAACCCTTCAAGTAGGTCTTCAATCTCCAGAGTTACTCATCATCTCGGTAAGCCTCTGCGGCCCTTACTCGGCCTACAGTGTTTTTGTTACGTCATGCTTCCGCAAGCTCTGCTTAATCACGTAGGCCCTAAAAGTGTTCCCATTACTGTTCAAACTAACTTTTTCATTAAGACCGCAGTAGGCCTATTTCAAGTGTTGTACCAATACCGTAGTGTGGTATCACCCTGTTATTGTGTTCTTTCATATAACTCATTTATTTTGCATCCATTTGTTTATGTGTTCCTTTTATGCATTTCATTTTTCCGACCTAATCCATTTACTGTGCCGTACCGTACTTTCATATTTCTGTTATCAATAGGCTTCATTATCTAATCTGTGTTCACTCTGCATATCTCATTAGCCTATCTGAATTAGCGTATTTACTTAACAGTTACACTGTATAACCATTCCTTATTGCTATGAACCAGTCATCTTTAGCATAGTATAAATGTCGTTATATAATTGTTAATCACTATAAATACCTTTATTGAACTGTTAATCGCTGTGAACAAATAATTGATTTATTTTCCTAATTAAACACAAAACAAAGTAATTTCTCTCTCCTTATTAAATATTGTTTATTTGGGCAGTAGGCCCAAATTGGTGACCCCTAATTTTATTTCAATTTTATTCAGTAATTATAGCAAGCCTATTTTCTTAGCCACATCAAATCGGTGATCCGTAGGCCGCTATATACTCTTTTAGAAGATTTAGAAAAATACGACGCTAATCCATTTAAAGTCCGAAAAAAATCTGACACTCTTTGATGTTCGAAAGGCCTTGCTGTAAAACTAAGTTTAACACATGTGCATAGCAATGTGTAAAAAGGGTCAGAGGATAGACATTAAGAACTTTGTTTTGCAAACCATTTATATGTCCACTCATCACACTTGCTCTATCATAGGTCTGTCCAACCAGTTTATCTGCAATCTGAAATTCTTGAACTGTATTAACAACGTGATTGAACAAACCATCAGACGTTCTGTCAGCACTAACATCTGTAAACCCAATGAATCTTTCATGTATTTTGCCTTCAGAAACAAAACGCAAAACTGTTGAGAGCTGTGATTTTAACATAACGTCAGAAGTTTCATCAAGTACAATATCAACCACTGATGCTGAACTTATCTCCTTTAATATGATCTTTAACAACATTAGATATAGCTTGAATAATGTCATTTTCCACAGTTGGAGAAGTTCTTTGAAACACAGTTGACGTATTTAAATGAGAATCTAAAAGAGAATCATAATCTCGAAGCAGATTTAATAATTCAATATAATTATCTTTGTTCAATGAATTGTCAGACTCATCATGACCTCAAAGAGGAAGCTCTTGCTTTTCTAGATAGCATATTACATCAATAATTCGTTTTAACATCTCTGTATTTCTTTTTACTTGTTCATTCTTGTCTTGTATATTCAACTTTTTTATCTTTATGTTGAGAAGCTAAATTTGGTAGAGTTGGACAAGGTCTACCATCCCTCACAACTTTTAACTTTTCCTCGTAAGTTCGGGTTGAAAAAGGTTTACTTAGTATATTTTCAACAATATTGCTCATTATTTAAGAAGGGTAAAAATCTCAGTGTCAAAGGTAAGCCATCAACTTAACACACACACTATGCAAAACAGTAATTAAAAACTAAGGTTAATATTCGTTTTAAGACCCATCTCCAAAATCAATTAACAATTAGTTTTTCTGGTGTAATTTGATGCGTAATGTTCGAATTTAACCTTTATATCCTCCGGAAACTAATACATTCCTCTAGAAATTAATAATAACGGAGATATTATGATATTTTAGATGTGAATATTGCTTTATAAATACCGTTATTATTAGTAATTCGTTGAAAATGAACGAATCATGCAAATCCGATTCTCTTTCTGCGGTGCGTAAGTAACAAAAGTAGGCTATATTATCGAACGACACTGCGAGGCACACCCACACCAAACAGCAAGCTGTGTGCTCCTGCCGCTCCGCTCGACTTCAGCCAGTAATAACCCCTACTAATCCCTAACACTCTCTTTCACTCCCCTATCTCCTGCCTGTCCTCACTTCTATCCCTCCTCCCTAAAGTGTGCGAGAAAGGTTTAGCTCGACCGCAGATATGAGCAGCGAACAGAAAGTACTAGAAGCAAAATCGAAGATTAATACTGTTTATTAATGCATGCAAAATTATCATGACTTTATTTTTATTAAATATTATTTAATATAAAAGATTTAATCATCTATTTATTAATTTTTAAAAATAATTATTTTACAGCTTTTGTGGGTGTGCGCCGCACACCTAGCACACCCTGAATATACGCCCCTGATATATATATATATATATACATATATATACAGTATATATATATATATATATATATATATTATATATTATATATATATATACACACACAGGGTGTCCCATAAGTCCGGCATCATAGGAAAAATAATAAAAAAAGGCAAAACAAAAGCTTTTATTTACAGAACGTGCTCAATATGTCCACCATTGTTTTCAATACACAAATTCAGACGTGATACCCAGTCAGCAAGCACACGGTGAATGATGTCAGGAGTAATGGTGTTACATGCCCCAATAATGCGCTGCCGCAAATGTTCAACACTCCTAATTTTCTTTGCGTATACCAGCGCTTTCAAGTGGCCCCAGAGATAAAAATCTAGTGGCGTGAGTTCCGGGCTTCTAGCTGGCCATTCCACAGGCCCTCGACGTCCTATCCAATGACCAGGGAATTGTTGGTACAGGCAGAGATGGGCACGATCTTGATCTTCAAGATCAGATCGTGATCTTGAAGATCAAGATCGTGATCTGATCTTGATCTTGAAGATCATTTTATTATGGTGATCTTGATCTTGATCTAAGATCACTTTATTTCTTGTGATCTTGATCTTGAAGATCACTTTAGACTTCAAGATCACTTTTAATTTCAGATTCTTAAATATGCCGCTATGCGAATGTCATTTGTTTTTGTCCAAGCGACATCTGGTGGCAACTTTGTTCAACACCGACTGTTTATGTTTTCTGTTAGTTGGGTGACTTGCGTCATGCGTGGGCTCATGGAAGGTGTAGTTGCTGTGGAATTTAGGCTCGTAAAAAGTGTAATTTACTGTGCAATTATGTTAAAAGTGTTCTATTAATATATTATTATATATAGGCATAAAATATAGCCTATAGGTCCGTATTCATAATAAATTAATTCTAAACATATTTTATTTACAGATTGAATTTTTTAATAATGAGTGCAATTTTACAACTTCAACAGGCTCCCAAGGGAACCAAATATTCTAGGTTGTCACCAGAACAGTATTCAATATATTTAGATAACAATGTTGGTAATAAGGATCAATCTGTGCTATTGAACGGAAAATATTTTCAAATTGTCGAAAAAACTGGAAACAGTATCAAAGTTATTTGTAGGCAGTGTACAAAGAAATTACAATTCTGTCTGCTGGCCTCGACTCAACAAGCAATCTTCTGAGGCACCTCAGGGTTAGTACTACTTAGTAACTAAGTAGTAAGTAGCAACATTAACATAATGGTTCAAGTCATATTTTAAGTGACTGGTGCCATACAAGACTAATGCTACATTTACATAGACGTCCATTTGAATATATTGTGCACTTCAGATATTAATAGATTATGGACTAGTAACTACATTAAAAACTGCCGATATCCAACTATAATAAAACGCCAGGTGTATCTGTCTTTCTCTCTGTCTGATCCATGTCTGTAATTTCTCCTATTTAGTTACTGAAGGACGAAATTCGGCTTTCAATTTAACATAGGATAAAAATGCACTGATCATGGTGAAAATAATTTTAGTTAAAGATAACAAAATTTAGAATCTTGTTAAGTATTAATTTCAACTAGAAGTTTGATACTCTGATAAATATTATACAGGGTGTTCAAGAAGTCTCTCCGCATGATAATAATTTATTTTCTTGTGCAGAAACTACATTCGGATCTTTTGGGTGAATATGAATCGGAGAAGAAATCTCGCAAGCGTCCAGCTAAAGAAGAAGATGCCAGCGGCAGCAATGCTGGCCCTGCCAAAATTGCCAAGCAGTCAACACTAAGCATGTTCCACATTTCCAAGCAAAAACCAGGACCACCAATATGCAAGGATATCCTTGAAAAGAAGATTCTCTCGCTTGTGGCTAATGGGCTCCTACCATTGAGCCTAGTTGAACTACATGAATTTAAGGATCTTCTTTCATGTTAGTATAACTCAAATATTTTGCTATTTTTTCCATAGCTAATATCTGATTAAAATAATTAATCATATTATTTGTATGAACATTAGACTATCGCTAGCCTAGCTAAATATTTTGATATTTTTCCATAGCTAATCTATTGTATTTGTTTTAATTTTTAAATATTTTTTTCAGACGTCAACCCGGCTGTTCAGGTGCCATCTAGACGCACCCTGGCTAGATCTCTTGCAACAACAACCAGTACAATGAAGGAAGACATACAAGCAAAACTGGCAGCAGTTGACCATGTGTGTGTTACATGCGACATATGGTCAACTAATCACCGCAGTTTCATGGGAGTCACTGCGCATTGGGTATGCTATTGATTTAGTGTATTATTTTTATATAATTGATAAATTGACCATTGGTGATAGACTGATAGTCTGATAGACTTATAGTATAATCTTTTCAATTATTCGACATGTGTTCCTCATTCATTAATTTGGTGAGTCTTCATTTTGCTGTGATTCACAGTAATTTCACACTAATTCACTGATTCTGTCATCTGTCATTGTGTCTGATTCACAGCAAAATGTGGAAGAGTCCATATTCACAGGCTGTGAATATGGACTCTTCCACATTTTGCTCTTATGGGATGGGTCACTGATGTGGTGGTATGGTAGGCGACTCATCGCTGAATTGCCTCCTTTATATCACATAGTTCTTCTCTTCAATGTTTGGTGGCGCAGTTTAGCTGGTGCGTGTCTAACCAATATTATTAAATTAAGCTTAAAAAAATGTTCATACAAACATTGATTTTATATTCTTACATTACAGATCAATGATGACTTGTCGCGAGGATCAGCTGCACTGGCATGCCGAAGATTTCGTGGAACACATAGCTTTGATAAAATTGCTGGAATATTGGACAGGATCAACTCGGAGCATGGTTTATCTTATAGAAAAGTTGTATCTACAGTCACCGACAATGCATCGAACATGGTGAAATGCTTTAAAGAGTTCGGTGTTCGTGTTCAGAATCGTACTGACGACATTGATGAAGATGATGCAGATGAAGATGATGATGAAAAAGATTCAGATGAAGAGGTTATCATCAGCAACTTTCCTGAACATTCAGGAGAGCATGGAGAGGAGTCAGTGAAACTATCATCCCATATTCGATGTGCCTCCCACACATTGAACTTGGTAGCAACAACTGATGCAGATAAAGGACTGAATTCACCTGGACTAAAGAAGATAAAGCATTCTGCAATGGGAAAATGTTCGGCGCTGTGGAATGCTGCTGGTAAACCCAAGTCAGCAGAAAAAATACAGGAAATAACTGGCGTCCAATTTAGGTACCCATGCGTCACCCGATGGAACTCAATGTACGACTCATTAAGCCAAATATATAAACATAAGAACGACGTGAATGTAGCTCTTGAAGAACTGAATCTACCCATCCTCAAAGACAATGAATTGGAATTTATTTCAGAATATTTGTCTGTTCTAAAACCAATTGCAGCAGCCCTCAACAAATTACAGGCAGAGAAAGAATGCTACTACGGTTGTCTTCTTCCAACAGTCCTAGTGACTCAAGATGCCCTCGCAAGATTGGAGCCTATCCAACCAAACGACCTGCGCTTGAGACACTGCATGCCATTACTGGCAGCAGTCGTCTCTGGCTTCAATGCCAGATTTGGTCATTTTTTGTCGTTGAGCCCCGAGGTAACTGATGCCGTTTTGGCCTCAGTATCTCATCCGTATTTCAAACTTAGATGGATATCATTGTTGCAAGGGCCTAATTTCGGCGATCATGAAGCAATCAAGTCTCAAGTAAAAGACAAGCTGCAAATGGCTGTAAGAAATTGTAATTCTGACAGCAGTGGTAATAGTTCGGTGAACTCAGACTCATCATCTGAAGACGATTTCTTCAGAACTATGGACGGCTCATTCTCTGCTCCTAACAACAAGGAAGACTTGGAAGTCCTCAATTATTTGCAGGACACCAGTAAGGCACTCGACTCTTTAGATAGGTATCCTGCTATAAAGATCTTCAAGAGGTATAACACCACGCTACCTTCCTCTGCACCAGTGGAACGGTTGTTTTCGTTTGCTGGCATGGTTCATAGCCCCAAACGAAGTCGTCTCTCAGATGGTAACTTTGAACAATTGGTTTTGCTGAAAGCAAATGTTTACAGCGGTTGAACATTAAATTAACACTCTTAACTTGCGGTTTTTACGCTTATATTGTCAGTAATTGCGTACTGCAGTAAAACTGTAAAATTAAATTCTATGTAAAAAATGTTTACTTATATATGCTGACCATTCATTGATATGGGTTATGGACCTGGTGAAATGAGAATTGAGAAAAATAGAACTAAAAACTATATGTAGGTCATTTAATAGTTTTTTCTTTGCTGATAAGTTATGATAATACTAAGTTTTAAGTTTACCACCTGAAAAACTGAAAGGGGAATCGTCAATCCCCGTGGTTTAGATCAGGTGACATGGGTAGGATGCGATGCTTGTATTGCCTCAGCCCTCAGGGGAGTATTAGGAGTGATACTTTTCAGGAGTGATTAACAAAATAATTTGTTTTTGTTTACTCTACAAGAGTACAACTTTTTTCAATTCATATAAAAGTGATCTTAAAAAGTGATCTTGAAAAGTGATCTTCAAGATCACGATCTTGATCTGGATCTTCAAGATCACATTTTTCTGGTGATCTGATCTTGATCTTCAAGATCACATTTTTCTGGTGATCTGATCTTGATCTTCAAGATCACCAAAGTTGGTGATCTTGCCCATCTCTGGGTACAGGTACTCCCTTACCTGAGTGCTGTAATGTGCAGGAGCGCCGTCTTGCTGGAACCATGTTGGGAAATTTTCTTCTTCGTTCAAGACACTGGGAAATGCTTCTTCCTTGAGCATACGTAGGTAGGTGCCTCCAGTGACATGTTCATCGAAAAAGAGGGGGCCTATGATGCGATCCTTCCAAATGCCACACCATACCATCACCCAAGATGCACCTTGTTCCTTTGAAGAGGTATACCAGTGAGGGTTGTTTTGAGACCAGTAGCGGGTGTTCTGTCGATTTACCTCACCATTTCCATAAAAAACAGCCTCGTCACTGAACAGAATGGTGGACGGGAAATTAACATCCCGAGCATAGACATGATGGCCTGTAGAAAAAGAAAAATATGAATTATGGTTTGTAGAAATAGAAAAATATGAATTTCTCTTATGATGCCGGACTTATGGGACACCCTGTATATATATATATATATATATATATATATATTATATATACAGGGTGTCCCATAAGTCCGGCATCATAGGAGAAATTCATATTTTTCTATTTCTACAAACCATAATTCATATTTTTCTCTTTCTACAAACCATAATTCATATTATGGTTTGTAGAAATAGAAAAATATGAATTTCTCCTATGATGCCGGACTTATGGGACACCCTGTATATATATATATATAATATATATATATAATACACACACACACACACACACACACATATATATATATATATATACACACACACTGTGTGTCAAGAAATTATGTAGCAATGTTTTTTTAAGATAACTTTTTAATGAATGATGCTATTGAATTGTCAGTTTTACCAGTCATTTGTACGCATTATATACATAATCTGTGACATTTTTAATTCAATTGACCAAACCGTTGTTGAATTATGAGATGAAATTAGTAGTTCAGGTGTGTCAAGCAATTATGCAGGGGATGTTTATGATAATACAGAAGTTCATTGGCCTATTCATGTTGATTTGTTTTTGTATTTCAGAGTGATGTTCTTGTAAACCATGGGGAAGAAAAAGGATTTAACACAAAATGAGAAAAAGATCATTGTGAAAAAATTGGGTGAAGGGCTGACAACTTTGGAGATTTCAAAACAGATTGGTAGAAACCACAGAACTATCAAAAAAGTTGTTGGAAACATTAACAAAAGAAGAAGACCATCTAAGAACAAAGGTTTTAGAAATGTAACATCAAGGGATTTGAGAAAAATTAAGCTGGTAGTCAGTAAAAACCTTTGCTTGACAGCAAAACAATTTTTGAGAAAGCTGGAATTGTAAACTTATCAAGAAATACACGCTGTCGTATTCTCAAGGAAGTTGCAAAGAACATGAAAGCTAAATCCCTACCTCCTCTTACTAACCAGCACAAAATCAAACGACTAGATCGCGCTAAAACATACCTAAAACAGATTTCTCTAGTTATCTTTTCAGATGAATGTCGTGCAACTTTGGATGGGCAAGATGGGTGGTCAAGGGGATGGATTCTCTTAGATAGAAGTGGACCAACGAGACTCAGAGGACAGCAAGGAGGAGGAGAAATAATGTTCTGGGTAGGCATTGTTGGAAGTACGTTGACAGGGCCCTTCAAGGTAGAAGATGGAGTGAAGCTGAATGGTGGAAACTATACAAATTTCTTAAATGAAAATTTCTTTAATTGGTGTAAGGATCAGTCACGAAGTTTCAAGCAGAAATGTATATTCATGCATGACAATGCACCTTCTCATGCCTCTAGATTTACAACTGGACATTTAGCCTCAAAAGGATTCAAAGTAAATAAATTATTGCAGTGGCCTACAGCTTCTCCTGACCTAAACCCAATAGAAAACTTGTGGTCTATTGTTAAACAGAGGACATATCTTTAAATAAAGCAGTTTACAAGTAAGAAGGAGCTATGGGGAGCAATCAAAGGTGTATGTCAGAGCTTAAATTCAACAGAAATATCTAATCTCACCAAATCTATGGATGAAGGAGGCATTAAAATTATTCAGAAGAAAGGAGGATATATACTGTATGTATGTGAGCACTTAATATAAATGTTAAATTGCTGATTGATTGGTTTGAAATACATAATGGTTTTGGTTTCTTGCAGAATTTTTGTTTCATTCTCCTTTGAAATGACAATTTATCCTGTTATACAAGTGTTGCATAATTGCTTGACACACCTGAATTATTAATTTCATCTCGTAATTCAAAAACGGTTTGGTCAATTGAATTGAAATGTCAGATTATGTCTATAATACATACAAATGATTGGTAAAAATTACAATTCAATAGCATCATTCATTAGAAAGTTATTTTAAAAAAACATTGTTGCATAATTTCTTGACACGCAGTGTATATATATGTTAATCCCTCCGTCTATGGCTTTAGTTGGTTCGAAGTCTACAGATCTACGGAAGCTAAGGCTAACAAAGACCCTAAGATCCACTCTAAGGTTAGCCCGAGAGAAAGGAAAGAGTAGGGGGTTAAGAGAAGAGAAGAGAATAAGGGGTTAAATAAGGAGCAACACCTATCATTCGTGGGTTAACTTTCATTCAGAAAAAGAGAAAAAAGACTCACCATCATCATCCGCCGGCCACTGCCGACAAGTCAGAAAAATAGTCGGAGAGAATAGGAGAGGGGTGAAAGATGAAAAGAAGTAAAATAAGAACGCTTACAAACCATGCAAACACAGTCTTAACTCACAGTCATACCATGCAAACTACAAACATGCAAGAAAAGCGAGTTACAGACATGCAAAGTAAAAAAGTAGGTAAAGTTAAACAAAAAGTGGGTTAGTTTACGCTACGAGCTACATCTACGTTCGTGTTAGTCTTTTTTTTTTTTTTTTTTTTTAATAATTTTATTGCTGGCATCACACGCTGGCATGTCACAAGCTGGCATTCATCGTCAACAGACTCATCCTCGAGCACCACCACCAGAGCTCCTGTTACTAACTTTGTTTTATTTATATTAAACAACGTTAATACTTTTAAAATGTCTGTCAAGACGGTTCTTAAACATATTAACGCTGGTAGAATGAACGACTGACGCGGGAAGATTATTCCATTTATCAATTACTTTAAACGTAAAGAAGTTTTTAGCGATATTAGTAATGAAACGTCTGCCACGCAACTTAAATCCGTTATTGCGAGTATTACTATTATCGAAAGTGAACAATTTGTCAAAATTTACGTTATCGATGTTATTAACGATTTTGAAAACTTCAATAAGCTCCCCCCTTAATCTTCTAGTTTCGAGTGAATACAGGTCTAACTCTTTAATCCTATCTTCATAAGGCTTGTTGCGCAATGACGGAATCAGTTTCGTGGCACGACGCTGAACCCTTTCTAGCCTATCAATATCCTCACGCAAGTACGGGCACCAAAACTGAATGGCATATTCTAAATGAGGCCTGACTAGGGACTTGTAAAGGGGCAATATAATATCCTTCGATTTAAATTCGAAATTACGCGCTATGAAGCCTAACATCCTATTAGCTTTTGCGCAAGACTCCAGGCACTGGTTCCTAACCTTTAAATCCTTAGATACGCGTACGCCTAAATCTACTTCCTCGTCAACGCTCGCTAACTCCCTGTCATCCATCGTGTACGTGTAATTATTGTTGCGAGAACCTATATGCAAAACTTTACATTTGTCTACGTTAAATTGCATCTGCCACTTATCTGTCCACTCCATAATCCTATTTACATCGTCTTGGATCCTATTTCTATCGTCCTCGTTAACATCCTTACCGCCTATTTTAGTATCGTCCGCGAATTTTGACACGTTACTAGTCAATCCTACATCTATGTCGTTAGGTGGCAGCAACGGATTTGTTACTTGCAGTAGTTTCATCTATACTACTCTCCGAGTTCTTCTTATAGTGGATCGGAGGATTTTGTAGAGCTTTCTGAAGGTTCCCCGATTCTTCTTGTAACGTATCGGGAGATTTTAATGACTAAGTTCTCTGAAGAGAGCGAGGCTCGAAGGAGAGGATAAATACAGACTTTTCTTACTGTAATTTACTGCTAAAATGTACAGGTAGTGCTCAGCCTCTAAGTCTAATTCTGAATGAACATGGAATAAATTTTGTGGGTTTATATACCCATAATTTGCTAACATCATTATTATTAGTTGACTTGAGTCGTTTCTATTCTCTATAGGCTGCATTATTTTTGTACAATATTTGAAAATAAAGTAATTTTTTTTGCTGTGGCAATGTTTAAACAGATAAACAAGATATTTGAAGATGAAACCATATTTTTATCTTAAACCGCGTATTTTCAGATCTGATGTTATCATGATCTGCCGAGTTAATTACAAGTGGAAATTGTACTATGCATCTTTACACTAAAATATGCATATGAGCAAAAATTAAAGGTTTAAGATTTACAATTAAATGCTTAGGCAAGACATGACTTCATCTTTTATAACGAAGAGAGAATGTAAGTAGTATGGGCGCAAAATGGTAGAGTGCAATGCAATTGCAAATGTTGCATAATGTTGCAAGAGTGCCAACCCCCATAGTGCCACCCCCACCCCACCCCCCTTTGTTGCAACCCCACCCCTATTGTTGCAAGGCACCCCCAAAATGGGGTTGCAGCAAAGGGTTATGCAACTTGGAGGCGGAGTTATCCCCCAAACTGCAATGAACCCCACTGGTGGGGGTATGCAACTTGGAGGCATCCCCCAAGCTGCAGTGAACCCCCCAAAGGGGGAGACCTAACCTAAGGGAGAGGAGAGAGGAGGAGAGGTGTTCGCCTGGCAGCTGCCAAGCGCATATTAAGACTTTAGCTGAGCCGCCGTTGTCTTATAGCAATTGGCATCTTATAGCAATTGGCATCATGAGCCAGTGCCTCCGGGCGTCATCAGCCAGTTGGCTTAATCAGCCAGTGCCTCCGGGCACCATCAGCCAGTTGGTACAGTGTACATCTATACTGTTTATGTGCGTTAACCCTTTATCGGGCAAGTGATTATATTTGATCACTTAAGAGGCCCAGTTAAGTAAGCTCTCTATGCTGTTGCCAGCGGTATTTCCTCACTTTTAAGGAAAGTCAGGCAAAAGGCAACTTTTAGGCTATTGCGTGGTGTATGACGTTTATGCATATCTCAGCCAATCAGTAGCAAGGAAGTCTCCAAACATTTAGTTCCGCACATGACGCCGAGAAGGGAGGGTTTTTGTTTGGTGTTCACGGTTCTCAAGGTCTCCACCCCTAAGCATTGGCGGTAAGTTTTCATTCTTTTTACATTGTTTAGATGAATTATTGTTTTCAATTGTGTGTTGTAATTTTTTTGTGGTGCTGCCATTTTTATAGGGTAAATTGGTGTCCAAAAAAAAGTGACTAAATTTGATCATACGCCCGCCTTGCCGGTAGCCATGCTTGACCATATACAGGGTGTCTCAATATACATGCAACCCATGTCACTGCTAATAATTCTGCCAATATTAATGTTCTCGTTCTATTTTTTCAGATTTGAAGAGAGGAGACGATAACAACTAATAATTATCAATCAAAATGCCTTGGACAAAGGAGGAAAATTTTTTTTGCGTCACTACTTATTTGGAGACGAAATCATTCAAAACTGTGCAAGCGAAATTTCGCAGGAAGTTCAACTTCAACAATTATCCCCAGAAAAGCCAAATTTATCGTTGGGCACACAATTTCAAGCCACAGGATCAGTAAACAATCTCAACAAGAAAGCAGAAACACCCAGATCTGGCAGGAAGGTGACTGCAAGATCTCCTGACAATGTGAATGCGGTGAGAGATTCTGTCGGAAGGAGTCCGAAAAAGTCAATCCGAAGACGTTGCCAAGATCTGGATCTT
Organism: Bathynomus jamesi; assembly: GCA_023014485.1. NCBI lineage: Eukaryota > Metazoa > Arthropoda > Malacostraca > Isopoda > Cirolanidae > Bathynomus > Bathynomus jamesi. Next base: position 116,495 of record JAJOZX010006415.1, on the reverse strand, counting down.
TCACGTGCGTCAGTGCAAAGAATCTTGATCAAGGATCTTCAGCTGTACCCATACAGGATCCAGATCAAGCATAAACTCACACCAGCTGACATGGCAAAACGTGTTGTGATGTGCCGGTGGTTCGAGAACAAGATCGAAGAGGATCCTGACTTTCTTGATGATGTTTGGTTCAGCGACGAAGCACACTTCTTCCTCAGTGGGTATGTCAATAGCAAGAACAATGTGTTCTGGGGCACACAAGCCCCAGACGAGGTGCTTCAGAGGCCCTTGCACTCTGTGCAGGGTGTCAGGGTGATTGACAACTTCGCTCGTCGGCTTCAAGTGTGTCTGCAGCGCAACGGCGGTCATTTGGAACATGTGCTCTAATAAATGTATCCTTTGATCTAGAGACCTCAAATCTTCAGTTTTTAATTGTTATCATATCAGCTTCCAGGAAATGTAATCTTTTTTGGAGTTTATTTTCTGAGTAATAAATTATTATCATGTCAATGGGTTCCATCTATTTTGAGACACCCGGTATGAGCATTTGGACTGAGTTACCCTACCCAAATTTTTTTTTTAAATATAAAAAATATGGTTTAACCATATTTTGATGGATATATTAAGAATTTTAGTAATGCAGATTTGACCAGGCTCATTTTTTTTTGTGAAAAAGTTAGGATAATTTTATAATTATGCTAATAAAAACGTTTGGTTATATATATATATATATATATATATATATATATATATATGATGTTAGATTGCTATCAGTTGACAACAGTCATGTCATTAGAAACTGTCTTTATGTACTACTATAATTTTTTAAAATTAAATATAATTTTATTTTTAATTTATTTCAGTTTACTTCTACGTCATTTTACTCGAAGAAAGGGCAAAAAATAGAACAATCTATTATCCCTGTGGCCATAGATGATGGCATGGCGATGATGGCATAATACATGACATACTTATGTATCAAGGGGAAAGTACTTTTGCTGTCCATCCTGTGTCACTGTCACAAAAGGAACAGGAGATGCCTATGAGTAGTAAAGTTGTCATTGTTCTTGCAAAAACTATGAACACTCAATGTACAATATCTATAGTATATGCCGACAACTTCTTCACAAGTATTCAGTTGGCCCAGTACCTCAGAGATAATTTTAATTGTAGATATACAGGAACTGCAAGGGAGAATAGAATAGGCAGCCCTAATCTGATGCCTTCCAAGGAAATGATGGAAAAACACTCCCAGAGGTGCACTCGATTATAAGTCTAGTAATGGTATATTAGCTGTAAAATGGAAGGACAATAAAATAGTAACGCTGCTTACAGATGACATAGGCATAGAACCAATGACAGTAGTGCAGAGGTATTGCAAGGAGAGTAAAGAAAAGAAAGAGATAGCTTGTCCAGGTGTCATAAAGAACTATAATGCTCATATGGGAGGAATTGACAAAAGTGACATGCTAGTACATTTGTACAGGACACCAATGAAGGCAAAGCGGTGGTACCTAAGGTTTTTTGCGTATGCAATAGATCTTTGCATTGTAAATGCCTGGCTTTTGTATAGACGTGATTGTAATGCACTCGGAGAGAAGTTCCTAAGCTTAAAGAAATTTAGATTGAATGTCTCAATTTGCAAGGAGAAACAAACCAATGCTGGCAAGGTCCCTAAGATCTCCTCTCCAATCTATCTCTATAAATGGCAGTTTTCAGATGGCTACTGCCATCAGAGGCCAGAGAGCTGCAACCCCTGATGAGAGTGTAAGGTGGGACTATACTAAGTTCTATGCACCAATGTATGTAGAAAGGCAGACATGCAAGTTTTGCAGTAAAAAAGAAAATATAATTAGATCAAATATTGCTTGCTCAGTTTGTAAGGTTCATCTCTGTTGTAACAATTCCAGGAACTGTTTTGTTCAGTACCCTATGATGACCATAGTAGGTTGATTGTCGTTGACATAACAATATGGGAATTATTTTAGTACATTTGTGTTTTCTTGTGTTCTACATTATGGAAATAAATATTATGAAATCATATTGTGTTTTATTCAACATACTCGCTGCCCAATTATTAAAAAAATGACCACCACATTCGGGCCAAGTGCTCATATTTAGTCAAGCGTGACTCCCGGGAACTCGGGCGGGTGACCATATTTGATCACTTCAATATATATATTTATCAGCCAAATTTTTTAACATTTAAAAAATGTATCTAAATAAATTGGTGTATTTTAGGATTATTACCGCAAAATTTTGATACATGAAAGATTATCATCCTTGCCTGGTAAAGGGTTAAACTCTAAGGTGGAGGTGGGTTCGAGACCCGGCGCGGTTGATAGCAAGGGTGGCCTAATGATCCGTGTTAAACCTTAGGTCCAAGGTGGGGTGTAAAACTTCGAACAATTCGGGAAAAAAATCGGGTTCGAGACCCGGCGCGGTGATAGCCAGGGTGACCTAATGATCCGTGTTAAACTCTAAGGTGGAGTGTAAAGCTTCGAACAATTGGTACGGGGGGGGCAAAGGCGAGCCTATATATGCAAATTTCCGGAAAAAAGTTAATCTAAAACTCGTGATTGCTGGCCAGGGCGCCCTAATGATCAGCGTTAAACTGTAAGGTGGAGGCGGGTTCGAGACCCGGCGCGGTTGATAGTCAGGGTGACCTAATGATCCGTGTTAAACTCTAAGGTCGAGTGTAAACATCTTTCCACGGTTCGTAGGGGCAGGACCCCGTTATTGCAACACTCGATCATGTTGTTTATTTCTCTCTCTCACCACCAGTTGGCGTATCTGGTTGAGTTGCCAGTTTGTACTATTTATTTAATTAAAGCATATATTCTGACATAATCCATGTTGTTTATCTGTTTCTCTCTCTCTCTCTCTCTCTCTCTCTCACTGTCCCAAGTAAGCCCCTGCTGACCAAAGCTTTTCTTATCTTTCCACAACAAAAATTTAATTACATGCTATAAACGATCTTCTAATCTGAACTTATATATATATATATATATATATATATATATATATATATATATATATATATATCTTCGTTCACGTTTAAAAATAAAATATGAAACATCTGTTGTTTTATTTGATGTTCTCGGTTTTCCAAGATTTGCGACAAGATACACAATTTACCTCATCTCTCTCTCTCTCTCTCTCACTGATCCAATTATGACCCTACTCACCATAGCTTTTCTTGTCTTTCTACAAAAAATTTGATTATGTCATAAACGTTCTTCTAATCTGAATTTATATATATATATATATATATATATATATACACACACACACACAGCTATATTCATCTTCGTTCGCGTTTAAAAATAAAATCTGAAACATGTTTAAATTATACTGCCCACTTCATCAAGCATCTTTGTCATTATCTATTCTATCACTCAAATATCTTTTCACTTTTAAGGTATCATAAACCATAGTTTTTCTGAAGCATACGTGGAATGTACAGGATATCACGAAATCCCTTCCCAACAAACGAGAATGTACATCTGTTGTTTAAATTATACTGCCCACTTCATCACGCATCTTTGTCATTATCTATTCTATCGCTCAAATATCTTTTCACTTTTAAGGTATCATAAACCATAGTTTTTCTCAAGCATACGTGGAATGTACAGGATATCATGAAATCCCTTCCCAACAAACGAGAATGTAGAGGCAAACTGCCGCTGCCATAAAACGTATTCTCTCTCTCCCCTCCCTCCCTCTCTCCCTACCTCTCTCTCTCTCTCCCTATCTCCCTCCCTCCCTCTCTCTCTCTCTCTCGAATACAAGATCGAAAATCAAATCGTATCGTCTCTCCACGAATCGGGACATCTGACACGCCCTAGATTTTACGGGGCAACCAACCACATCCCTGTGGGGAGGATCCCAGGACCTCTGTTTGGCTGTTATGCAGGCCTACGCGTCAATCTCCGCCAAAAATTCACCGCTAGCCAATAGGATGCTAACGATTGTGTTTTGTGGGTTGGTCACAGGCCCCCTTATAAAGGGAGAATTTCGACTCAGAGCCTCAGTTCCTGTTTTTTTCGCTTAGTGCTTTATACACCATGAGTCAGTTATCTTTGTACAATTCCCCCGATCTGATTGAGGATGAAGACATTTATGCCCATACGATGCTCCACCTCTTCACTGCTATAGATCGGGATGAACTTTTATCTACCCAGAGTGTTACGACAAATTGTAATGAAGTGCTAGAACCGCTCAATGAAGAAGCTGCTGAAATGTAAGTAACCCCTAAGTGTTTAACCTAGCTTTATTCAGTGTTTTCCTACAAAGAAAATTGATCCTAGAGCTCTTTCTCGGCTATAACAATATAACCTAACAGTAAAAGGCCGCAATAAAAGCGTTTTCAAAAATATTTTTTATTCTCTGTTTCCTTCGGGTTTATTTCAGTATATATATATGGTGTTTTTATTTGTACATTTCTTGTAGGATTTTTAGAAACATTAAAAACTTACAATAGAAATATTAAAACTATTAAGATTTGGCTGCGGGTTCGAGACCCGTTGCAGGCAGACGGAGCATAACACACCCAGCTAATCTTACTTTTGAAAACTGTCAGGATATCTGCTTATGGTTACAATTTGCTGTTAGTCTAACCTAGCTTTATTCTGAATTTTTCCACAACATAAAAATTAATCCCATTATGCTTTTAATTATTTCCTGTTTCCAGCGTGATTATTTCGGCATATATATATATATATATATATATATATATATATGGCATGTTTTTATTTGTACATTTCTTGCACAGGTACGATTTTAGAAACATTAAAAACTTACAATAGACATATTAAAACTATTAAGATTTGGATGCGGGTTCGAGACCCGTTGCAGGCAGACGGAGCATAGCACACCCAGCTCTAATGTTACTTTTGAAAACTGTCAGGATATCTGCTTATGGTTACAATTTGCTGTTAGTCTAACCTAGCTTTATTCTGAATTTTTCCACAACGTAAAAATTAACCCCATTATGCTTTTAATTATTTCCTGTTTCCATCGTGATTATTTCGGCATATATATATATATATATATATATATATATATATATATATATGGTGGAGCTTTAATAATATTTTTCTCGTTAATTCAACACCGCTGTAGGAAAATTACTTTATGAATTATCTGCATTAAATTTTCGTGGCATTATTCTTTATTTTAATTACCATTATAGGACCGAATCGGAGCTAGGCGTATTATAGCTACTTTTGATGAAAGGGGTAAATGAAATGGAGGCTTCTCCGCCGGCCAACCCAGTGACCTGAATACAGAAGTCGAGGTATTGGCTCACATCCAGTCAGCGAGTGTCAGATCATCGAGGATAATGTAAGTATTTTGAGGTTAAGAACAAAACACATTGTATTTTCATTTATTAAATGGCAGAAAACATGTACAAAACGGGCAGTATCCGTTAAATAAGTCTTAATGGCTACAGTTACAAATGTATATACAACTTTACACAATATAGATATACACCTTTACACATTACAGGGCCCACAGGGGGTGCTAACATATGGAAACCTTTTTTATCTGTCTGCATACACTTTTATAGTTTATCTCTGTGTCGCACAAATCGAATAATTTAAAAAAAATCATAAATCCCTTCCCACGTGACATGTGCATGAGAAATAAAATGCAATACAATCCGCATGTTTCAGTATAATATCCTTGGAAACGATATGGGGACCAAACAAACTCAGGCACATGTAATTGCGCGATAAACTGTACAATTACCGAATCATTCCAGAGCTGAAATCCGAGTGAATCAAAATAGTACATTCTTTCCCTATTTTTAAAATAGATTGCAAACCAATGAATCCCCTCACCCCCACAATGTCGGTGTTAACGATAATCCAGTACCAGTTTCTCGTACTTGGCAGATTCAATATTTCATTCTTCGCAAACACACCGATAAATTTTGAACGTGTGAAACGGTCACTTTTCATTACTCTCTGGAGTGTATTCACATCCATTTTAAAAGTCTGTGATCACGTTCCTGAAACGATCAACTTCTGTTAGTGCCTGTGATTCGAGATACACGAGTACACTAAAAGGCGCGTCTATAGGCTTGGCAAATTCCAACCTAACTGAGATATTCCCACTCTGCTGTGGACTTAAATGCATATTTGCGCCAGCAGACAAGTCAGGCGTAATATCAAATGAATAAATGTTAAATTTTTCGGCAAATTCTTTCTGTGTTACACCAAAACCAAGTTCGCCACAAGCTCCTGTATTATGAGCCAGACTACTATACGCTCTCGCGCAGAACGGGAACACCGTCTGAAGAGTAGTCCGTAATCATGGTTTCTCCCAGAGCGAGGCCATTTACGTATAGAGTAATATTTTTAAGGCCGAAATTCTCGAATTTAAAGGCACTCTTTTTATATTTTCCATTCGTCGAGGCGTGGTCCTGCATTCCAATTAATATCCTTTTAGGTAGGACTCCAAGGGCCACGTTTTCTAGTTGCTTCGAGGCCAACCCTGCGGGGACCGTATACAGTTTGATCTGTACCCCGTTAATTGGATATTTTACTGTGGCGTGTATTAAGTCTTTCTCAATTTCTATTTGTTTCAGGGAACTTAATTTCACTCGGCGTATATGCAAATACGTTTCCATGATGTGTATCACAACGGGTTTCGCGCCTTCTCCTTGATCAGTCCCCAGATTTATGCAGATCTCAGGAATCGTGCGGGTAAGCTTCAACTTACCCGCAATTTCTCCTGGAATGTGAAGTCTGTATGCAGGCGTCCAAAACATTCATATAGCTTTTTTTTAGAATTTTTAAATTTATCCTTTATCCCATTTTCATCTTTAGTGCGGTAATACCCCTCAGCGGTTAAAAAGGTATCCTTCGCTCCTTTTGTAAAGTTGAGGACATTTTCCAGATAGGCTCGTAGGTGGTAGTACCCTGTTCCTGCCGAGATGTTAACCTGGTTTAAATACACTTCACACTGGCTGAATATGGAGTGTAAAAAGTTGGTTTCAGGGTAGGCAGAGTAACTATCACCGCAGTCCGTTCCATCAGAATGGGCTATACGCAGTTTAGCGTACATGTGCATGCAGCTCGGGGTCAAGAAAGTAAGGGCCTGAGCTGGTTATCACGAATTCTATAGGGGCACTGGGTGAACTAATTGTGTTTAATGGGTTAATTGTAATAAAGTCGCTATGCTCAATAGATACCTGAGTGGGGGGCATATCAAAGAGGGACAGTTCCGATTTACAACATTGTGAACTACACGGATGGATGAAACGTGCCATGACGAGTCAGAAATAGTACCACCTCCCTCGACAAGTATTAGTCAACCTATGATTCGTGAGAGTAGTGTCCTCAGCTTATATCAGTTAAAAAAATGATCAGCCATAGGTTTAATACGCTTAGAACACTTCTTTTTTGATTTCCTTTTACGTTTAGCACCACGTGACGGTAATCCCTTCTTCCTGGCAGATCTCTTCTTTCCGCCACGTGTTGGTAACCCCTTCTTCCTGGCAGATCTCTTCTTTCCGCCACCACGCATTTTTCTCTTTGCATCTTTGATGATTTCATCCCGTGTACGTTTTAAATGTTTTTTTAGAGCTTCTTTAGGCTTAGTGCCACCCATTATGTATTCTGCCGCGTTAAAACCTGTTTGTAACGCCTTCCGTCCCAGGTACCTGGCACCCCTCTTCAACAGTGGCACAACGGTGCGTAGTATGGATGAAAAAATGGATCCAAGTCCACTCCCACGCTGGTACCTCACCCCTCGGTAGACTGTGAACGGTCTTCGAGCCATTATAAACGACGAAAGTGTAGTTTCACTGTTAATCTCCCATCACCGAATGGGAAATTTTTTCCCTCAATCGTCCTTATATATATCGAGATGTTGGTTAATAGGTTAGTCGCAACATTTACATAATAGGGCTTGTCATATGTAATGCTCAAACTTTTCCCTTTAAGGTTAGGGATGTGTGCAATGCGCAGCAGGCGCGCCTGGGTGTCCCCAACAAATTGGTACTCTACGATATTGCTGTAAATATAGCACATGTCTGGGGGCGGAGAGCTTTCACCCAATTTCTCCATCTTCAATTGATACATTAAGCTGGACAAGTCATGCTGTGCCTCGTGAAAGGTATCTCTTTGGGGAGCTGAGCCATATCGGCCTTCAGCCACAATTGTGAACAGCTCTTTATCTTTAATATTTCTACTAAGCGTTTACTTTAACTTCAATGTGCATGCAGGCGTGTCTATGTTTACGACTTCAAAAAGTAAATCGTATGTCAGGTACGACCTTTCAAGACTCCTGTTTAACCCCGTCACAATGTCCATGGTTGTATCATAATGCCCGATTCCTAGCGATACATTTGTGCTATAGTACCGTTCCTCACCGAACAGGACAAAGTATTGTCTAAGGTTATGCCTAATTTTTCGCACTCATCGACTCTTCTAATGATCAGAAATATGATTTGTTCATTTTGAAGAGTTAAAAATTTGGTGGCTAACTGGAGTTCACATAACCCCACCTCATACGAATCACGCTCCAATTCAATGGGTCCGTGGAGTTCTGTCACAAAGTTGGCGAGGGTGTTGTTAGGGTGTACAGACAGGGACGAGGAGGACGGGAGTGTGACGTAGGAATGGTTAGGAGCCATGCTGCATACTATTTAAGCTTCATTATTGCATCAGCTCTTATAGAGGTATTGAAGCTTTCTGGGTAACGTAGCCATTTCACCAGGTACATTTTTCTCTTTCCTGAACCTTTGCTTCCTATAATTTTCTCAATTTTAAACACTTTTTTTCCTAAATTAAATGCCACTTTCTGCAACTCCTCGCGGTAAAAGCCTCCTGAGATTTCTTCCCCATTCAAATCTTCAATGTAATACATAATTATCTCACCTTTAGGTCTCATAGCCCTAACTTTAAAAATCTCACGTGTCCATCCTTGCTCAAATCCCTTCGCGAATTTATTTCCCGAACGCGACAACCTTACATAATCATTGATTTTGAAACGCACAGAGTGTGGTGGTGGTGGTGTTCCATCTCTTCTCACCTCTGGGCGCGTACCTCTTTCTAAAACCTCGTTAGGCGTTGTGCCAATCGTACGATGGTGTGAACGGTTGTAGGATGAAGCCAATGATTCCAGAATGTCTAGCAATCTGTATGTGTTTTTATGTGTAAAATAGCGGTGAATGGTACGTTGAACTCTTTCAGCTAAAGAGGCCTTATGTATAGAATTGGTAGTGTAATAGCTAATATTAAACTCTGTCAGCATGTTCTGAAAAGCGCGTCCTATAAACTCATTCCCCATATCCGTACAAAAATAGCCAGGAATCCTGTTTTCTTTCAACATCAACGTTTTGGTCTCTTTAGCAACTGTTTCAGGCGATTTATTTTTCAGGGGAATTAACCACAGGTATCTAGAGAATACATCTATTATGAATAGGATGTAGCGGTAACCATCGTTATACACTGAATATCTTTGCATGTCTGTTAAATCCGCCTGCCAAATAGAGTCAATCGATGCAGCTGTTGTCTTGGCCGTTTTAAACCTTTTTCTCACCGGTTTATGAAGTGTATAAGCATCCTGTTCCCTCAAAAATCTCTCAACATCTTTTTTCCTTACACCGTAAACACCTCTGTACAGTCTATCAACGCCGCCATAGGAGGCGGGGTCAGAAATGTCATAATAGCGTTTACTTAATATGTTAGCCATTTGCGTATTTTAGAAGCACGTGGATAAGGCTGGCCGTTTGTTCTCTTCTTTCTCCTCTTCAGAGGTGTTACTGCTGGGGGCGATGGCGTACTCAGTTGTGACACATGCGAGACTTGCTCCAAGTCTTTTAACCTATTCAGATTACCTAACAATGTTTTGGGGACATTTATTTGTTGTAGTCTTGCTTTAATATGCTTCCATGCTACCCTTGTTCCTTCAACAATGACCACACCTGTATCAGACCACTGTATGATGGGGTCCTCACTCAATAGATTATAAAGACTTAAACCTTTATTCCTCAATGTATGTGGGAGGCTGTTTTTTAGCATATGATCGATGTGTTTTGTCCGTTGTTCTTTGTTTGACCATCGTCGGGGCCAGGTCCTGTGTCACCATGCTCAGCACTACTCGTGGTGTGCCTAATAACCACGGGGGCTCTGTTGGATGCTTATAATCTTCGTACTCATAAAGAAATTTCTGCAAAGCCTCTTAGTACAAGATCCTTTTCTCATCAGGCGATTTTTCACTGTTTAATAGGGCTAGCAGCTCGTTTTCCATTATTTTAAGCCTACTTTTACGGGGTTCTAGAGCCGTGTCTGGAGTCTTTGAACTTTGCAATGAAGCATACACCTCGTGCGGAATCATAAACACTTTCTTCATTATATTAATCTAGTCAGTAAAGGACCCAAAACTGAAAATAAGATGGGTAGGAATGATCCTCCTCTTTGTACACTAATGCGCTTTTTCTTGCCCACAGTTTGATTTTTATGAGCGAGCACTCGTATTGTGTTCTTGTAACGACGTAAGCGAGTCTTTTGAGAGGGTTTCATTGGCACATTACATTTTATAACATTAAGACAGATTTCACAGATGCATTTTAAAAAGTCAGAGTCGATATTTTTAACAAAATCTGTTGCAGGCCGGGCAATCGTTGATAGATTTTTATTAATTCACGGTATTTCTTTAGCCTATTTGTCATTCTGGAATATACACCGTTTCAGGTTCGCTTGGGAATATATTCGTTCTTAGAAGCACCCTAAACGTGTTTCGCGGGTGAAGGTCACAAAGCAAATATCCATAACGCTGGTTTGTGGCCTCTTTATAAACCTCCAAAAACTCCTTACGCTGATTCGGGAACATTTGATTGGCTAATACCCCAATTTGTGATACATCTCTACGTTGCGCGAATAAGACTAGATATTGTGTATTTAGCGACACATCGCGCATGTATCTATTTTTGAAAAATAGATTCTGATTGATGAAGAACACGCTTATGTTAAGATGGTGGGAGAACACTGTAAATGTCTCGGCAAACGTTTTATCCATTCCAACATGAGATCGTCAATTACAATGACTGTATGTTCATTTCCCTTTAACGAATTAACGTCATATACACCTTGTGGAACAAGATTTCATCTTGGTACTCGTTGAACACTGATTGATGTCGAATAGCACCATATAACTTTATGCACAAATTTTGAGAACATCTCCCTTTTCTTTAATGATTTTAAGCATAAACACAGTTTTACCACATCCTGTAGGGCCAGATATAATACATGTGGATGGGCTCGTGAACCTGAATTTTTCTACAGAATCCATTTCTAACACGTCACACCCCTAAGTGGGCCATTTACAAAATATTACAAATTTTGAGTGCTGCTCTTATATTTTGTTTTCTTCTTCCACAGAACCGTGAATGACGACGATGTACAGCACCCCATCATCGATATCACAGACGAGCCCGTTGACCGTACAGCTACAGAACCCTTCCCCGCCGACGAGCCCTCACCAGCGACACCTGTAGCACGCCAGTTCAAAGCGGAGGCGTATGAAGAACCCTCCACGTCAGGTATAAAGCGGCCAGGATTGCTCCGGTTGTTAGACCACCAGTAATAGAGCCCCAACCCTCAACGTCTTACGAACAACCCCCACAATAGTACCTTCCTCAAATATACCCCTTATTCAATTCCGGGTACATCCTCCACAGCAGCTTCCCGTTCTGTTGAGGATGGCATAACATTCGAGTTGGTGCGCACCGCTACCCCCCCCGGCCTTGACTAGAAATCGGTATATAGTCAGGGTTGATCCTAGATCCATGTATAGCAATGGTGTTGAACACGGACTACGGCGCATAGTTGAACGTATTGTAGAGTTTGCCCTTCAGAACCGCGACGAACGTGAAGTCAGGACGAGGCTGTCCTTCGGATTCGGGTCAGATGACGGAGATGTAGATGATTTTTGGGTAGTAATACCGTTCAGACGTTTGGCAGCTGAAGATATAGAGTATATATTAGGCCGTATAATGCAGGCCTCTCAAAGTAGTATAGCCTTCAATATGGACAACTTCACGGTAAATATTGACCGTGTATTCCGTGTTGCGGGTCATAGTGCCACACCTTATACTCTTAACTTCAATTCTCAGGCTATTTATAGACGGCATATAAACGTCGATCGTGGTTGCGGCTTTATAGCAGTAGTCTTAGCGCGTATGTTTACTGTACTAAATACACGGCCCAAAAAATTTGGTTGCCTACGGTAGTGGAGCGTGCCCGTAAACTAGCTGTAGACTGTAAACTTGAGTTTGACTGTAATATGGGTCCTGAAGAGCTGAGAAGGGTAGAACAGGAAATGAATGTGTATAGTTGTATTTGGATGGATGATCGTCGTAGAACTGTGTATGTTTTTAAAAGCTGTGTGAGAGATCGTACAAGACCCCTACTTATTTTAGGACTGTCAGGGACAACGTATCTCCCCATCCGTAATATAAGGGACCTTTACGCGAGTTATGATAAAAGTCGAAAATATGGACGACATCATGATTTGTGTAAGGGGTGTATCGAGTTTGCGGATGATATAGTGAAACATTGTAAAGATTGCCACATGGTATGTGAGCAGTGTAAAAGTTCCAAATGTGGAAGCCGTGTAGTTGAAGCTGAGAAGAGGGATTGTGGTGTGTGTAGACGCACATTTTTCAATAATAACTGTTTTGAGCTCCATAAGTCAATTGGCACGTGCAGGAAATTGAGAATCTGTGAATGTGGTATGTTTCATATGATAGATAATTGGGGGAATTTCAAGCATAAATGTGATGAAATTCACTGTTCTTCACGCCATTAGAAATATAAGGCAGTTGGAGTAAAGCATGTATGTTATATGAAAGACGCCAAGCCTAAAAACAGCCCTTGTATAACTGTGTACTACGATATAGAAACATACACGGTTGATGAAACCAAAGAGGTTATTCCACATTTACTTGTGAGCCAGACTATCTGTGATGAGTGTATGGAGATCGAGTGTGATGAGTGTCACAAATGTGGTAAACGGACAAACGTTTTTAAAACGAATGCTCACGATAGCCCTGTGAAACTCTTTGTGTCCTATATTGTCAAGTTAGCGGACAAGTTCAAAAAAATGACTGTGTATATTCTTGCCCATAACGGGCAAATTTGACCACAGTTCCTTTATAAGGAGTTGCTTGAGCACGAGTCATCTGAGATATTTACAGGTGACCCCTTGAAAAGAGGCAACAAACTAATACAGATGCAAATAAGAGGTAATGTACAGTTTAAAGACACTTTATTATTCACACCTTGTAAATTAGCCAAGCTACCCAAGGTGATGGGCGTAGCCACTGAAGTCTCAAAAGGATATTTCCCTTACACATTCCTTACTAGCGAAACTTTAAATTATGTAGGACTACCTCCACCCAAACATTACTTTAACTATGAATGTATGAGCACAGATGAACGTGAAGATTTTGACCGATACTACAAGTTTTAATGAATGTAATCCTTATAATATAGCTGATGAATGTGAGCGTTATTGCGTGAATCATGTGCGCGTGCTTAGAGTATGTTTCCAGGCCTTTAGAAGGATGTACATATGTCATTTCAAATGCGATCCGTTGCAAGTCGCAACCACCATCGCCTCATTATGTTTTACGGTGTTCAAGAATAACTTCATGCCTAAAGACACCTTAGCCACAGAAACAACCCCGCAGTTATGGGCACAAGGCTATTTACTGGCTCATACACCTACAGCAGCAGACATAAAGCATGCCCGCAACACGGGTGAAGTACCCATTAAGGTTAATGGTCGCGTTTTTTGGAATGATGGTCTGAGTGAAAACCGCGCCACTGGTGAGAAGACTGTGTACTCCTTTAACGGTTGCTGGTGGCATGGATGCCCCCGTCCTGAGTGTGGAATCGTAGGAGATATCCACGTTAGATCTGCCGACTGTCTTGCGTGGACCCGCACCCGCGATCAACTTATAGGCTCCCAGTTCACTCAGAAAGTCTTGTGGGAGCATGAGTATGATGCACGGATGGAGGCAGATGGACAGTACCGTGAAGAAATAAACACGATCAAACGTTCCATGGTGCTGGTTCCTCTCAAATGTGGTGATAGCTTGTTCGGAGGGCGTACAAACCCCTTCAAGCTATACTTTCCGCCTACGGAGGGTGTGAAACTCCATTACTACGACTTCTGTTCTTTATACCCCTACTTGATGAAGAACAATCCGTACCCGTAGGTGCACCTGAAAAAATGGTGGGCCCCACCATACCAACCATCGAGAAGTTTTCAACCAACTTGAATGAGCGCTACTTTGGACTCTCTTTCGTAGACGTGCTCCCCCCTCGTGATTTATGTATACCGATCTTGCCCGTCGTTATAGATCACAAGCTCATGTTTCCCCCGTGCGTGAAGTGCGCAGAAGAGAACAATGGTGATTGTAACCATACACCCCTCGGGTGTCCGAAACTCATAGGGGGCCAAATTTTCTTTCGGGATACAAATCCGCTCGTGATGCGCTCTTTTGAAGTTTCCCATTAGAAGTCTTCCTGTAAAATTTCAGAGAGATCGAAGGAAATTTAAAGGTCCCGAACTTTGAACACTTTATTTCTCCTCTTAACTGAAAGGCAAATTAACTGAAATATTTCTCTCAAAAGTTCCATCACAAAGATGATTATACCAAATAAACATGTATTTTAATCTTAACACACAAACAACAATTTCAAAGCATCACATTTATGCATTTTAACTAAACACGTGTTTCATGAGATCCGTTTTTGTTCCCTTCCGGCTCACATTCCGTCGGTGTGAGTGGACAGTTCGAAGGAGGAACTGGAGGTCTTCTTCATCACGGCACAGAGGTTTGCTTGTGTATTTCTCAATGAGGGCGATGCCTCGCTCTGCTGCATCATTGACCACCATCAGTTCTGCAGCTCGGCTCTTTGCCAGACGGTAGTTTTCGTCAGTAGGCCATGTTTCAGGGTCTTTGGTGAGGAACGTGGGCTCAACTTGGAGAAACTGGGAGAGTGTGGTGGATCGACTCGTCACCCACGGACTTAAACGGCCATCCACTTGCAGTCCCTTGCCTTGGACCCGTTTGAGTCCTTTCCCAGGGCGCTTTTTCAGGTTAGCCGTCATGTTACGCTTTTCATTATCGTCAACTCTGTCATCAAACAGTGCAAGACAGATTAAGTCCTCCGAGATATATCACAGATGACGGAGCACAGCCCGGTAAGCTGTGTTTCCAACGTCCTTGTCAGGGTAACCTACAAGAAGATTGCACAGCCTAACGTCATTTTTCGGAGATTTGATGGCGATGGGAGCCTCGTGCCAGTGACGCACGTATACAAGGCTCACGAAGAGAGCCATACGGCGAACCCTTGCAGTTCTTGGAGACGAAGTTCGGAGAACTGGGACCATGACTCCAGATTCCTGGGATCTTGGGAGCATTGCTCCAGTAAATTTGACCATGAGAAAAAGTAAATTTGGGTTTGGGTTTTGTTCATCCGCTAGACGTTATGCAATTTTTTTGCGTATACGTTCTTGTACAAACCAATTTTTTTAAATTACAAATTTAGTTATTTTAAGTTTAGTTGGTAATTCCATATTTAACAATTATTTTTATTTTTTGTTAAGCTTCAATGTTTTGATAATTAAAATTTTATTAAAACGTATATTTTTTTAATATAAAATTATCAGGATTGGACTATGTTCCATTGATCTCGGCCAGGTTTGATAAATTGGCCAGATAATTACTTGTGCGGTTTTAAGTAATCCACCATGACTCTAGAATTGAAAAGTTTAGTTAAGTTTAAACTTACTTTTACTTACTTTAACTTACCTACTTTTACTTACTCTTCCTTACTTTTACTAAGTTTAAAGCACTTACTTTTACTTACTTTCATTGTACTATATTTACTTACTTTTACTCACTTTTACCATACTATATTTACTAACTTTTACTTATTTTGTATTTTTTCAGGTAGTCAATAATCAATAATGGATCCTAATATTGATGAAGTTGGAGAGAAAAGTGAGGGTGTTAAAAGGGGTTACTTTTGTGGTCAATGCAAGAACAAATATTCAAAGAAGCAAAACTGGGAGGAACATTTTAATTCAAAAACAAATATTTGTTACAATACAAGAGGTCCCAGAGTTTGGGCCCACAGCTTAGATATTGCAGTAAAGAAATACCAGGATGAAGTGCAGCAAAGAGATACGGCAAAGCAGTCATTTAGTTTGTTCACAAAATGTGCTAGTGCTAGACCTCAGAAAAATGAACCAACTTCATCAACTGCTAATCTAGAAAATGAAACTTTTTCACTAGATGTTTCACAGACTGAAGAAAGTGCTTCTCCTCCACCTAAGAAACAAAAGATAAGTGAGGAATCTGCGCATCAGACTAACAAAACTGCTTTAGAGGAATTTGAGAATTCCCAAATCCAGAAGACATTGAATGCAATTTTGCGCCTAACAAAAGAAACTCACCAAGCTGTTGTGGTTAATAAAGAGAAGAGTCAAAATATGCCTTCAAGTTCAAGTGTTGCATCCAAATCTAATAAAGCAAAAAGCAACAAATTTGACATTTCCATAGCCCATTTAAGCAAGTGTAAATCAATACAAGAAATCCTGAACAATGATTTGATCAAATCTACATTCAAATTGGTGGAAAAGAAGGATCTAGGGCATGCTGATGATTCATTTTCAGTACCAAGTGATATAATGGAAAACATTGCAAATAGTGACACTAATATGCCTGATGTAGGCAGTTGATGCCTGGAGTGAAGCACCAGCTGAAGGGACATTCTCCATTCTTGGTTACATTGTTGAACACAAAGGATCCATTAAGCCATCTCATTTGACTAAGCTGTGCAGAATTGTGAAGGAGGGTCCAGCTCCAGGCACTAGATCTGCTGTAATGATCACACAGAAAGCCATTGATCAGTGGCCAAGCATACATGGCGGTAAATTCACAACAAAAGCCTACATGCAAGGTCTAACATCGTCCACTGTTGCTGCTGCAATGAATAAATAAACTTAAGGTGAGTTATAAACTGTACATTATTGTATTATTATGTTTAGCTAAAACAATTTGTAATTGGTATGTCGTCAATTCAAGAGTTTACTATCATTAACCTATCTAGTGGTGTAAGGGAAAAAAAAGTAAATTCAGAGCTGTGCTCCAGTAAATCTTTTCAAATCTGGAGTCATGGGACTGCAGTAATGCTATTTTCAGGCAGTAAATACCTTTGGCCATCCATCTGGCCTGATGGTAAGCCCCTGGAGGCCGAAGCTTGTAACGTCCTACGTCGTCTCCGAGGTACAAGAGGCTCAGTCGAAGAAGTTCTTCATAATCCTCTCGAGGATGATTACCACTTCTTAGGGCATCGCGGAGATAGTGTATTACCTCAAGTCGCATTTGTGAAAGGCAAGCATTGTCATTTATGAAGGCTTTAGCCACCTCGTCCTTGTCAAATGAATCCAACTGACAGTGGTTCATTGATGGCCAGGCCTCCTTGAATCTCCTGAAAAGTGAGATTTGAGGACTTGGTGGTGTTCCTAGGCACACGACGAAGACCTCCTTGAGAATCACTTCGTGACGTGATGACGGCAAGCAAACCATAAAAAGATCTTCCAATGCAGCTTCCAAACGCCGCACACGCACCTTGCACTATCCCTGTGTTTGATGCCGTCGTGTCAAACACCATGCCTATGATCTTGTCCTCAATTCCGACTAGGGTGAGCGCTTGATGGACTGCGCTTGCCATTTGCTGTCCTGTGCCGTCTATTATTTTCGGTGCTCCTAATAGCTCTTCCACACCATCCCCAGTCACCACAACAGCAATCCGATCGACTGACTTACCCTCCTGTTCGATGTCAGGGAGTATCTTTGTGTCCCAGTGGATCTGCAGTCGAGGTGGAAGCTGCTCGAGGTGGCCAATAACATTGGTCCCTATCATTGTACGGGCCTTTTGTCGGAAGCGGTGAACCGTGCTCTTTGATGGAACACTGTCAGGACCGAGAGCTAGGGATTTTGCAGTCGCAGCAAACGCTGATGTTGCGTGTCGAACAGAAAGGCCCTCGCGATCCCAAGTTGCTGCCAGGTCAAGATCACTCAGACTTTCTTTTAGTCTGTCATGTTTGGGAGCTTTCGAAGGTTTAAGTCCACAAGTGACGGCTTCGTTTCCACTGTCAGCTGACGATGTGCTAGAACTGCTGTCGGTAGCCTCTTCTGTGACTCCTACAGCTAGAGCCTCCTCCGTTTGACGCCGGTGTGCCGCTCAAGAGCTCTTTCCCTTTCCTGTTTTTTCATTGTGGCTGCATTATATTTTCTATCTTCATCTCCCATGTAACTCGTATGTCGATCTGCCCTTTGGGAAATGAGGAATTCCTTGTCTTCAAGAGGGATATCTCCACGATCCAGAACGTCTGAGCGGGCGACATCAAAAATATCCTCCATATCAGCCAAGAATACATCCCACTGCATATTGTAAGTCATTCCAGTCTTGTTCTTGTTTTTATGCAAATTTCGATACCTCTGAACCAAAGCTTTCAGTTTAGTCGAGGCATGAACGGAGGTTGTTGCCAGATTCGAGTTGGCTCTAGCCCAGATTTCTAATACAGCCGATATTACAGCCTTGACACTGTTGGAATCTGTCTTCTTTTGGTCGCGGTGATGGTAGAAGAAAAGGAGCAACACGTCCATATTACTTGGTAATCGAGATTTAGCTAGCTCTGCTATTGGAGACCTCTCAAGAAGCCACAACTTGATGTTTGATCTTGTCAACGCCATAATGATCAATTCTGAAAACAAAAAAAAAGTCATCAAACGTCGGGACCTCTAAATATCATCTGATCGAATTGAAAATCACACAGCCAATGCTTTAGCCCAAACCACATCCGGGCATGACACGAGTGGTCAGGTCGTCTTAAGAAAAGAAAATTGGGACACCCTAATACACCCCACCAGGGTAAGATCAGAGGTGTATATACAAGCCCTGAGCTGGCCCTAGCCTCGCCATGGGTATAGAATAATGAAGAAACATGAGGTGTGGAGGTTTCAGAAGCTACCCAACCTTTTCACACCATATATAAACGCTTTTTTGAAAGATAAGGTTGAGGCGTCAGGATATCCGCGAGGGGTTGATACCGAAGATGAAAAAACAGATTATATTCAGCGTTACCGTGACCATGAAGGTATACAGCTTGACCAATCCCAAAATGTAAAGAACCATGGCAAGCGCTTTAGTGCAAAGTTGTGTCTAAACAGTCTTTGGGGAAAATTTGTACAGAATACTGGCAAAGGTAACGTTCATTTGGCACAAAGTTATAGTGAACTCTGGGATTATGCCAACGCTCCCGATAAAGAGGTAATGGAGATTGTGAATGTAGGTAATACTTGCATAATAAAGTACAATACCGAATTGGCCACAGATACCTCACGGGTTACAAACATTCCTGTAGCCAGCTTCACAACAGCCTAAGCAAGCATCAAACTTTGGGGCCTATTGCATTCTCTTGGGCGGAG
Source organism: Bathynomus jamesi (assembly GCA_023014485.1). Taxonomy (NCBI): domain Eukaryota; kingdom Metazoa; phylum Arthropoda; class Malacostraca; order Isopoda; family Cirolanidae; genus Bathynomus; species Bathynomus jamesi. The sequence goes on along the minus strand of JAJOZX010006415.1, from coordinate 96,988 downwards.
GGTTTTGTACGCCGATACAGATAGCGTGATATTCACAGCGAGGGAAGGTGAATACATGCCCGCTATTGGGGAGTTCCTCGGAGAGCTAACTGACGAGATCAAGGATGAGTATGGAAACATCGCATACGCAGACTCGTTTGTGTCAACAGGGCCAAAAACCTATGGGGTACGGGTGAGGGTAGGGGATGATACGAAGTATATCGTGAAGGCTAAGGGTATCACGCTTAACCATGCGAACCGTCGAGTCGTTAACTTTGACTCGTTGAGGGAACTAGTTTGCTTGGAAGATGTGGCTGACCAGCTATCCCATCTGACTGTAGGTACCCACAATTTTCGGGCACAGAAGCTGGGGGGCGTGAATGAACTTAGGGGTACAAAGGTGTGCCGTAACACCTATAGGAAACGTTTCCAGGTGCCTGGTACCTATGACACCGTACCCTTTGGCTACCTTAAACCTTGATTGTATTTATATATATGTGTATTGATATGTTTGTTTATTATCACGTATTTGTAAATATATATATATATATATATATTATATACACAGGGTGTCCGAGAATTATCTGTACAAGTTTTGGCTGTTATTAAAAGTTAACCATGAAGTGTAGAAATTCCAGTGTTGTCCCATTTTACAGAGAATCTCATTAAGTTTTTTCTGATACCAAGTTTTGACAAGTTTTTTAGAAATTCCAGTGTGTCCGAAAATTTTCTGTACAATTTCATCTTTTAATAAAATTCTTGATAACACACGTAAAATTCTTAAACAAGATTATTTAGAATCTGTATTTTCAAAAGTTTCTTTTATTAAAGTAACGTTGTTACAAACATTCGATATGTGCACCATCAGTGATTCGCAAAACATCCAATCGATAATCCAAATGTTGCCATGTACGCTGCAGCATATCCACATCAATTCGTTCAATAGCAGCTGTGATTCTTGCTTTTAAATCATCAATGTCTGTCACCCGCGTACAAAAAAGAAAAAACTTGTCAAAACTTGTTATCAGAAAAAACTTAATGAGTTTCTCTGTAAAATGGGACAACACTGGAATTTCTACACTTCATGGTTGACTTTTAATAACAGCCAAAATTTGTACAGATAATTCTCGGACACCCGGTATATATATATATATATATATATATACACCTTGAATATTTCGTTTATTAAATATATCGTGCTTTAATTTGAGTTTCATCTTCTCCTTTGCGTGCGGGCGGGCGTGTGTACAGTAGCAACGAGAGTCCTGCCGCTACCTGAGTATGCCTCTATCCCTGCGTGCTCAGTTGACCTCTGCATACCCTTGAACTCAGACGTGTATTCTCCCGCGTAGAAGAGAAATAGTAATGGCTACCTTTAATAGTGCGTGTTCAACATTTATGAAGTGGTACTCGGCAAAGTGCCAAGATTTGGTGGACACTGAAAAACTCCCTATTCCCCCCTCCTTTGCCACTTTTAAGGCTACATTGAGCCGTGCGAAGGACCAAGATGTTCAGATACTCTACGGGTATTCTGGCGATGGCTTTGTAGGATTTCGTAGTACAGACGATGTATTGAAGTATGTTATAGACCTAACCTTTATAAAGGCTCACATATACCGCGAAGTAGAAGAAGCAACACGTTCAGAAGATAAGCAACGGTTATGGATACCGACTACTCGTACCCTACGGTTGAAAATGTAAATCTTGTCATCATGGAGAATCTTAAGTATTTTTACCACTATATTAATATATATCATGATGAGGTTTGTAGTGAGGTTGTGGCTAATGGCCTGTGTGAGTTTTTAACAGACTTTAGAGACGAGTATCGTTTGTCAAACAAAAAGGTCAAATATGGACATATGTTTCTCTCAAATAGTGCGCCGGATTGTGAAGATGTTTAGTTTGTGGAAATGAACGTCTGGTGAGTGATAAAACATTAAAGTCGATATTGTTTCGGAAAATTCTGTTTGTCCAAGAGCACAAGTGTTCGAACAAGCCTGTGCACGCTTTAGCAGTGTGACGCGCTCCCCCCCAGCGAGCCGACCACCCGTGTACCTCACGAAACATACGAGTTCGAACAAACCCATACACGTTTCATCAGCGTGACTCACTATCCCCGTCGAGCCGATCCGTCCACCTGTGGGTCATAGTCATCTCAGAGCTTGAACCGAGTGGACATGCGAATACGATGGAACTTCCTTTGAGAAGCATTCTCTTGTCCTCGTACGATGTCTCTGTGACGAAGTCATTGCGCGTGTTCAGACGTGAAACCAGCACCATTAGCTATGTACTTGAAACGATTTGCAGGCAAGCAAGCAAGCGTAATGTTATTTATTTAAGTGTTGAGGAGATGAATAGAGTCTTCGTGATAATTGAGAAGTGGAGAGAGGACCGTTATAAAATACCTGCAGGTGTAGGTACGAAAAGAGAGCAGATTAGTGACGCCCCCTCATACTCCGTTGTTTGCACGTTGTGTATAAATAACGAACAGCCATACATTGATATACGACTGATGTGGAAGAACGCATCTGATAATAACGTTCATGTCCCTACGCGAAACCGTTTCATCCTCGACAGAATGTTTGAAATCGTCGGATTCCGCAAGCTGAAGCCTATATTAGACGCTCGTGTTACGGATATGATTTATTTTGACACGGTTCTTGAATACGCATACACCGCTCTGCTCGACGGATTTATCGAATGTAGGAATGAACAAGGCGAGAATGGTCTAGAGCTGGATGCATATTTAAAAGGTTTTGATTCTTCGAAATATCCTGAACTTTGGTACAAAGCACTTGAGCGGTACAGGGCTGAGCTCACGTACACTGTTCACCCTGAAGAGCTGTACCTCTATATATTGAATAGCTGTCGTTACGACTTGGAAGATTATTTAAATTGTCGCTATGCAGAGTGAAGAAGTGTTCACGATTGAAAAGCTCGGGGCGGTAAGAAAAAAACCCTCGATTGGAAAGGCTTGTTTATAAACTTGTATTTAATAATGATGTTGTGGTTAACGATGACCTCTTTGTGCGTGCTTTTTATTGTATGCTAGCCGTGTTTAAAGATAACTTGCCAACCGGATGTAAAGTAGGCACAAAAATAGTATTGAACGATATGAAATCCATTTATGTCGAGTATATGCCTCCGTATCAGTTAAACGGTGAAGTGTTGCTTGGACGGTTTTATCACGTGATGCAAAGTAATAGCGATGTGGATGTAGACTCTATTACGTGTGAGTTTAGTGTTTTGCGCCGTAGAACATAAAGGATGTATAATTGTATATTTATATTGTATATATATATATATATATATATATTTCCTGTACTAATATGCAATTGAATATACGTTTCGTATGTTATTATTTTCAATATATTTAATAAAACTGTATATATTTTTCCTGTACTAATATATTGATAATGCACCGTTTTGTATATTTTTTATTATATATTTCCCGTTCGTGGTGCTATTATTATTATTATTTTTTGATCATATATATATATATATATATATATATATATATATATATATATATATATATATATATATATCCCATTGTATATTTATTTCCATTTATTCGCCTAAATAAACAGAATGATGTATTGGCGTTTTATTTATTCCTTTTTGCTTGTACACGGTATTTGATTATATCAATTGGATGGTTTCTAAAGCGGATTTCTAAACCAGAATATTTGTTTTAATTAAATAAATAGTGCTATCTGGCAACTTAACCTTCTAAGCCAAATGGCAGATTAAGTCAGAATATATGCTTTAATTAAATAAATGAACTGGCAACTCAACCAGATACGCCAACTGGTGGTGAGAGAGAAATAAACAACATGATTGAGTGTTGCAATAACGGGGTCCTGCCCCTACGAACCGTGGAAAGATGTTTACACTCCACCATAGAGTTTAACACGGATCATTAGGTCACCCTGACTATCAATCGCGCCGGGTCTCGAACCCGCCTCCACCTTAAGTTTAACGCTGATCATTTGGGCGCCCTGGCCAGCAATCACGATTTTTAGGTGAACTTTTTTTCCGGAAACTTGCATATATAGGCTCGCCTTTGCCCCCCGAACGAATTGTTCGAAGCTTTACACTCCACCTTAGAGTTTAACACGAATAATTAGGTCACCCTGACTATCACCGCGCCGGGTCTCGAACCCGATTTTTTTTCCAGAATTGTTCGAAGTTTTGCACCCCACCTTAGACCTACGGTTTAACACGGATCATTAGGCCACCCTGGCTATCAACCGCGCCGGGTCTCGAGCCCGCCTCCACCTTAGAGTTTAACGCACATAAACAGTATAGATGTATACCGTGCCAACTGGATGATGGTGCCCGGAGGCACTGGCTGATGATGCCCGGAGGCACTGGCTGATGATGCCAACTGGCTGATTAGGGGTCCTATAAGACAACGGCGGCTCGGCTGAAGTCTTAATATGCGCTTCGCAGCTGCCAGGCGAACACCTCTCCTCCTCTCTCCTCTCTCTTTGGTTAGGTCTACCCCTTTGGGGGTTCATTGCAGCTTCGGGATAACTCCGCCTCCAAGTTGCATAACCCCTTGTTGCAACCCCATTTTGGGGGTGCCTTGCAACAAGTGGTGGGGGTGGGGGTGCAACAAAGGGGGGTTGTGGGTGGCACTGTGGGGGGGTTGGCACTATGGGGGGTTGGCACTCTTGCAACTATGCAACATTTGCAATTGCATTGCACTCTACCATTTTTAGCCCATACTACTAATGTATACGAAACATGAACATTGCAAAATTTAATCAGGATTCATTATTAAGCTAAATCTAATAAAATGATTAAGAAATTTTAAAAAGAACAAGCCACCAATTATTTGGCAAAATGGAAAGCAAATCAAAAATTTATCCCAACGAAAAAATAATAATAAAAAATAATAATAATATCACCGAGTATACATTCCTAAATGGCGACATAATGTCGGGTCGTACATTGAGTACAACCAAAGTACATCACTGAGTACATTGTAATTTTGGTTTACTATAACTATGATTATAATTACCAATTAATTCACATTCACTTATTATCGTTAACTACAGTTTCATTAAAGTACATTAATTACATCATATTAAATTATTACAGCTAATTACAATTAAATACAGCTATAGTTTTACAGTTTCATATTTATATTAGGATAACTATTATTTTAGGATTTAACACAAAGTACATGGGCACATATATATCACATAACACACATAATATATAACAATATATAACATAATGTTTTCGGATTAGAAGCAAGCAAGAGAGATTTCGCTTTTGGCGTCGTCATCGGAATTCGAACACTTGCGTCGGCATGAACGGGTATCTTGCGAGAAACTAAATAAATAAAAAAAAGAAATAAAAAGAATACATGTGGCCGTATTTACATGTACGTAATCATGATCATGTGCGCAATCATGACTATCAACGGACATGTACGAGTGCATAAGTATTATACACTTGTCGGTAGTCACACAATAGGTTGTGTGCGTAATAGAGACTGTCATGAGTAAACATGGACTGATATGTCAATAAGGCATAAGTAGACAATAAAAGATAATGGAAATAAAAGACAATGGAAATAAAAGCTAGTGGAAATAAAAGATAATGGTCAAGAAAGGAAATGGACGTATGAATGAACGACATATAAATAATAATATTATGTTAAAGAATTTACCATACATTGAATACTAAAGACATCCAAACTTGCATTATGCGAGTTTGGTCCTTATGTAAAAATGAATATTTGTATATAAAGATTATATAAATACACGGATTAGGTAAACATGAGGATTTATATAAATATACGAATTATATAGGAATTATTCATTGTTTATTTTACATATATACCACACTCAAAGGTTAAAAAAATGATATACACAGCCTAAAATGCCAAATAATTTATTTAAAGTACAGGACTTAAATGAGTTATCAAATACTTTCAAGGAAATAAACATTTAATAATAATAATAATAATAATAATCATAAGTAAATAAAGGAGTCAAAACTTTAAAATAATAATTTATTAAATAAATGGTTAATATGCAGCAAATAGCCCCACCTCGAGTTCATAATTTTTTATTTTAGCATTTGGTAGTATACAGCAATAGAATAAATTTGTTGAAAGCCAGACTCCCCGCAATTCAAAATTAACGAAGTTATTGATTTTTTAAGTTTTAACCATTTTTTTGTTTCGCGACCTGCCAGCAGGCATAAGATATCCTCGCTCTCAGACAATTTTCTGGAAGTGTGTGGACGACCAATCACAGTGCACCTTTTTTTAACCAATAGTAGGCTATTAAACACTCAAAAACATCCACGCCTTAATGAACCAATGACAGCTAATTAGGAATTTTAAAGCTATTAAACACTCAAAAACAACCACGCCTTAATGAACCAATGACAGCTAATTAGGAATTTTAAAGAACTTATCAAGTTTTTTTTCCCCGACCGTTTAGTCACGGAAAAACCTCGGCCTTTGATACAGCTGAGGTGTTTCTTTCTTTTTTAATTTTTGTCGCGTAAACATGTGCAGTGAGATTTGTGAAAGTTGTGACCTAGGCTACGTTGAAGTGTTGAAAATTTTAGGAGACGATTCACGAGCGGTTCACATTTTTCAAGAACACGGTGTCGTTCCCCGTACGCGAAACTGTCCAGAGTGTTCCCAGCCCCTTTATTTTCCCCAAAACAAGCAGAAGAGTTTGTTTCCGTGCAAATTTACGGGCTCAATATCTCTCTTCAAGGGCACGTGGCTAGCGAAGTCACACATTCCGGCAAGTGTTAATCTAGCTTTCATAAGCATTTTCCTCCGAAAACATTTTTCCCAATCCTACTGTGAGCAATACCTACAGTTAGCGCCGCAAAATAGCCCCACCTCGAGTTCATAATTTTTTATGTTAGCATTCGGTAGTATGATGATTGGTTAGGTACAGTATATCAAAGTTAGGTCAATTGAATGCCCGGTTAGGTCAACTGAATGCCAGGTTAGGTCAACTGTAAACCCTTGACGATTGGTTAGGTTAAATCATATTTTCGTTAGTTTAACGATTTATTTTTTTTCAAAATCTCTTCATTTAGGTTAGGTTAGGTTAGGTTAGCAATAACGGTACGAAATTTAGTTATTAGGGTGTGTTTTCATGTGCTTTATTCAGAAATGCTACTCATTTGCCCCGTGTGTACAGTACTTGAAAATAAAACGACAAAAAAATATTTTTTTCATACTTTCAATTAAATGCGGGTCAAATGAGTGGCATTTCTGAGGAAAGCACATGAAAACACACCCTAATAACTAACTTTCGTACCAAACGTCGAGGTGGGGCTATTTGCTGCATATTTACCAACTAAATAAACAGTAAAAAAATTTAAAAAGGATATCAATATGTTGAGTCAAAATATGTACGCCGATTAATCACTCCCCACGGAAACCGAAGAGAACAGTATCATAGGTCTCAGGTAATTGGTATCGTTTTTTATATGTATTGAGACACATCTTCGCCCCTCTAAGCACCTTTACACCGCCTAGTTTCTGAGCGCGAAAGTTATGCGTTCCCACAACCAGGTGAGGAGGCACGGCATCTTCAGGTTCTTCTAAACTCATTAGATTTTTAAGAGAGGTGAAGGTTATGATTTGACGGTTTGCTGGGTTTAAAGTGATGCCCTTCGCCTTCACGATGTACTTAAAATCTTCCGCGATCCGAAAGTTTTTGGCCCGGTTGAAACAAAAGAGTCAGCGTAAGCCTTGTCCCCATAATCGTCCTTGATCTCATCCGTGAGTTCACCGAGGAACTCACCTATAGGAGGCATATATTTACCCTCCTTCGCCGTAAACATCACACTGTCAGTATCGGCGTATAGGACACAGAGAACGCATTCTCTGGGTCCGTACAGAGAATGCATTAGCCCTTCAGAGCTTGATGCGTCCATAAGCTATAGTAAAACTAGCTCCAGGGAATTTGTAACGCGGGATGTGTCTGTAGCCAACTCGGTCTTATTGTAACGTATTATGTACGTAATAAATAATAAATAAATAAATATCTTACATTTACTGGAATGGGTACAAATGTTAAATTTTGTTAAACGCAGCAATATCCAATACCTAAGGATACAATTTCAAGAACCTCTTTGTCGTCAATTCTGGCGTAATCCCATTCTTCGTCAAACCTATGAGATAAACGCATGTTCCCCTTGTCAATGTTCTGTGCAAACTTGCTCCAAAGATTGTTTAGACAAAGATTTGCACTGAAACGCTTGCCAGAGTTTCGCACAATATACTCCTGCTCAAATTGTATTCACTCACTGTTACAGCAACGCTGAATATAGGTCGGTCTGAACACCTCGTTCATATCCTGACGCTTCAACGTTATCTTTCAGGAAGGTGTTGATATAAGGAGTGAAGAGGTTATCGAGCTTCTGGAACCTCCATACCTCATAAATCTTTAATATTCTGGAACCGTGCTGAACGGCTACGTCCAACTCAGTAAACTTGTAAAAACACCTCGGATCTTCCTCTGATTGATTGTATGGTTACACTCCATTGTTCCCACGAGTCCCACGAGTTTTACTGGAGCACCTATAGGGTATGAGTAGGGATATAACGTAGGGGCATAACATGCAAAAGTCAAATTAGTGAATCTTTACACCCTCCTTGGGCGGAAAGTATAGTTTGAAAGGGTTTGCACGCCCTCCAGACAAACTGTCACCACACTTGAGAGGGTCCACCACCATTGAACATTTGAGAACCATTGTTTTGTCACGGCATTGCTCGTTAGTCTCCATCCATTCATCATACTCATGTTCTTATAATATCCTGACAGTGAACTGAGAACTTATAAGCTGATCTCGAGTACAGGTCCATGCCAGACTATCAGTGAGGGATCTACCATGGAAGTCCACGATGATACCACACTCAGGACGTAGGTATCCATGTCAGCGATATCTGTGAAAGGAATACCCTGTCTTCTCACCAGTGCGTGGTCCTCACTCAACCCGTCAGTCCCATTGATCTTGATGACCACTTCTCCCGTGTTGTGCTCATATTTTATTTGTACACCTGTCTGTTGCTGCAAGTGTGTCAGCTAGTAAAGGGAATTATACCCGTAACTGCGTGCTTTGTTTCGTGGAATGGTGGTAAGTGTATCTTTCGGCAGGAAGTTGTTTTTGAATACAGTAAAGAAATGAGAGGTAGTCGTGGTTGTAGTCTGTAGCGGATCGCAATTGAATCGGGTAATATATATATACAGTGGCGGACCTACATTTTTGGGACCCTGAAGCTTGAACTGTTATGGGGGCCCCTTCGCAACCAGCAACAATAGGGCAACATCCAACAAGGTTCAAAGGGCCTTGCTGCCCTTGCAAGGACCTCGAGGCCCAAATGGCGGAGAACGGGGTGGTGGGGTGGTGTCCTTGAAAATGGGCCATACAGTGAGCCCCTTCCCACCAGCAACGAGGTCTGGGTAACCGCGCGGTTAGGTATGCGCGGAAAAAAGTATTGGTTCATTCTCTAATAGAGAGGTAGAAGGTCATCAGAGGGGGCTCGTTAGGATAAAGAGGTGAAAATCTGATTTTTTGTATTAAAATGCACAAGCGAGACGAGTGCAGCCTGAATTGAGAATTCAGATGTCTTTTTATGGTTCCGATTGGCTCTAGCCTAAGGGCTGAGCTATAGAACTATTAAGCCGTGCACCAACGAAGGATTTGAGGATCCAGCTGCCAAAATGTAGACTATGAATAGATTCTGGCGAGCTCAGCGAACCCATACAGCTGGGGGTTTGGGCGCTGCAAGCCCCCGAGAAAATTTTGAAATTTGACCAATTACAGGGGCATTTTGAGGCCATATGAAATGGGTATTAGAGCATATTCTAAGGTCAATATTAAGTACTTCAACCCATTGGCTTATGATGCTATCACTAAAATAGCCTTATTTTAATAACAAACACTTAAAAAAAACTCCATCGATTTTGTTGAAAAATTCACTCATTAAAAAAAAAGTTGCTTCAGGGCCCCTCCTGGATTAGGGGCCCTGAAGCTTAAGCTTCATTAGTTTCATAGTATATATATATATGATGAATAAAACCCCGAAGGAAAGGAAACACAGAATGGTGCTCAAGCGCTTTCGTCTAATGACATCCTCAGAAACAGTGAAGTAAATAAAGAGTTCGAGACTATATATAGGTCACAAAAAAAAAATATATATATATATATATATATATATATATATATATATAAATAAAAATTGTGGGAGGAACATACAAATTTGTAAGGAAAACTACCAATTTTAGCATTTTGCCCTTCTTGTCTAAATCCGTTCTGAACGAATTCAACACAAGATCAAATGGATTGTTTACAACCAATTTTATAGATAATGCCTGAATGATATATAGGTCACAAAAAAAAAAAATATAGAAGTAAATTGAAAAATAAAAATTGTAAGAGGAGTATACAAATTTATAAGGGAAAACTACCAAAGTTTTAGCATTCTGCCCTTCTTGTCTAAATCCGTTGAACGAATTCAAAACAACAGGATCAAGTTGAAAAGGACCTTGGCTCATGTATTTGTAAGTTGGATAATAGCAGACTCAAGAATATTTCCATTAACAATGCTAGAGTGAAACAAAACTGAAGCATTATTCCAATCAGTACAGTGGGATAACTCTGACAAATGGACAAAAAGGGCACTGGACGACTGTCCCGTTCTAACGGAATACTGATGCTGTTTTACACGCGTGTGCAAATCCTTTCTCGTCTGACCAATGTAAAAGGAATCACATTGTTTACAACCAATTTTATAGATAATGCCTGAATTATTGGTAGGGCCCTGAATTATTGGTATTGCCAAAAATAAGGCCAACATAACCACTTAACCTAGCATACTGGTATACTGTTTGATTAATTACACTGGGTAACAAATTTTGAAAATTTTCTGTTTATTGTGATTTTTCTGTCGTTTCTTAATGATTTCGGGGCGCTGATTCCAAAAATGATATTGGTTTTGCTCTATCATCAACCGTTTCAAAAATATAGGTTATCACACTTTTCATATGGCAAAGTATATAAAGAAGGCTAACATAAATATTTTCTGAAAATAAAAACACTATTGGAAATTAATGTTTATTGAGCCAAAATTGTTTGACAAACCCAAAATGGTGCAAAGGATATAATATATATCATGAGGAGAACCGATAAGAGAATAACAAGCCTCGTTATGCAGTGTGCGTTCCTTAAAAATGCACTGAAGAACGCGACTTCCGCGTATGAACATTCTTAGCCTTTCTGATCAGCGACCATACGTAATCTCCCATCATGGAAGCATCCCAATGGCCCTGGTACCTTTTCTCCATCGTTTGAATATCTTGATGGAATCTTTCGCCATGTTCTTCACTCACATCGCCCAGGTTATCACGAAAAAAGTCTAGATGTGAATGCAGATAGTGTAATTTTAAAGACATACGGCACCCCATTTTGCCATAGCACTTAATCAAGTTTGACACTAACTCCTTATAGTTTGGTGCTTTATGGTTGCCTAAAAACCCACGAACCACATCACGGAAAGCACACCAAGCCTCTTTTTCGATCGGAGTCATCTTGGCTTCAAGGTTCTTTGAATTCAACAGCGCCTTGACTTGTGGTCCTACAAAGATGCCAGCCTTGACTTTGGCCTCAGAGAGTTTAGGGAACATGACCCGAATCTGTTGGAAAACTTCCCCTCCAAAATCTAACGCAGTAACAAACTGCTTAATTAGACCCAACTTAATATGGAGAGGTGGTAGCAGAACTATGCCAGGCTTCACAAGAGGTTCCCTGAGTACATTGTACTTTCCTGGTTGCAGTCCTTCACGTGGAGGCCACTGAACTGTTTCATAGTGCTCAGTTGAAGCCCTGCTATCCCACAGGCAAAGAAAACATGAATATTTAGTAAACCCCCCTTGTAAACCTAACAGGAAACCAATCATTTTGAAATCACACCACACGTCCCAGTTATATTGTTCATACCTGATTTGAGTGAGCAGTTGTTTGACATTTTCATAGTCCTCTTTCATTTGAACAGAATGTGCAACTGGTATAGATGGATATTTGGTCCCATTGTGGAGTAGAACAACTTTTAAACTCCGAGTTGAACTGTCAATAAACAGGTGCCACTCTGAGGGTATATGTGTTAACCCAATAGCTGTGAATAGACCATTAACCTCGCTGCAATAACAGAGAGAGCCATTGACATCGTAGAACCTTGCAAACTCTTCATGCCGCTTTCGGTATACAGTGCTCTTGCAGTCTTCTCCAAGCAAATTCCACTCTTTGAGTCTGGAGGTCAGAAGCTCAGACCCTGATTTCGTCAGACCCAAATCTCTAATTAAGTCGTCCAATTCCCTCTGATTTGGAAAGTGAGGGTTTGTACTGAAAGTTACTGTATATTCTTCATCATGACTGTCCTCACCAGCCGACATCTCAGATGAGCTAGCTGCATCCTCATTTTCAACCTGCAAAGCAAAGAAACAAAATATAGGCATAGCTATAAGGGGTTCCAAAAAACCTTAGCCCCCCATTTGCAGCTTACATGTTTACTTATATCGAAATAGTTTTTAGCGATTATAAAAATATATAAAATTCTTTATTTATTGCAGGTATTAAAATTATTCTAGCTGATAAAGTGATAATATAATGGCTTCTCAATTAATTGGTGATTCGGAGAGGCAACGTGTGATAGATCGCATGCGAGCAATAACATTTGGGGAAGCTCGTGATGCTGGAGCCACCTTTATAACACGTTCATGGGTTGCCAAAAAGTTACGAAGAAGTGAGGACTTCGTCAAAAGAAATTGGAATAAAACTTTGGATGAATGTGAAATGGATACAACCAAAACTGGGCGCCCAAATTTGCCACTCTCTCAGGAAACAAAGGGCATCATTGAAAGCGGTACGCGTAAGCGGAAAAACAGCTGTGCTAAACTTTCTAGAGAGATCGAAGTGTTGAGAGGAAAGATCGTTAGTGGTGAGATCATTCGACTGTACCGTCATAGGCAAGGTTTAAAGCCTTGGCATGAACTTCCAAAGCCAAGAAAAACTCAATTTAACATCGATGACAGAATGTGGTTTGCCCATTATCTTGAAGATTGGGATGTGGATGATTTCATGCATTTAGCTGTCTCCGATGAATTTTTTGTTTACGTAACACGTCGGCCTAACTACCAAAATGATCGAGTGTGGGCCACAACACCAGATGAAATCGATGACAATGAACATTATCGCGAATTATTAAAAAGTCCAGACTGTGTTGGTGTGTTTGTTTTGTTCACTGCAAAGAAGCTCATGTGGGTGCTGAAGCCAAATGGTCAGAGTTGGGATGGACAGTATTTTCGTGATATTATTCTATCCCAGCATGTCATTCCTTTTCTAAGAAACCCAAACAATGTTATGGATGTCGATCAGGTCACACTTCTGCACGATAAGGCCCCCTGCTTTAAGGCATTAGCCATTCAACAGTTGTTGCGGAACCATGAGATCGATTTCTTTGGAAATGAAGAATGGCCAGGAAATTCTCCTGACCTGAACGTGTGAACACATTGGATCAGTTATAAAGGACAAGGTTTAATGTCTCTTGTTTCAAGAACCTGCAGCAAATCGATTTTCGAAGGATACAATGACGCAACACATTGAAACTGTTTTAGCAAATTTGCGTAACGATCAAGATCTATTCACGTCACTTTTGGCAAGCTACCCAAAGCGAATTCAGGCTGTCTTGGAAGCCAATGGCGGGAACACCAAGTTTTAATTGTTTCTCATTAAATGCAGGATTAAATTCTCTTTTGTTAGGTATGTTTAGTTTTACTGTAGCTCTAATGGTTTAGGCCATGGGCGGGGTGGCTAAGGTTTATTGGAGCCCCGTATATGTAGAAGAGCATCAGCACTAAGAAAAAGCGACACATAATGACCCACAGTCTGTAAATACAGAAGGTAAAGTAATGGATAGATACCTGTTCTGGTGGACGTGGTATTGGAAGACCTTCGCCATGTGGTACAGGAGCTATGGACGACGCTATGCTTGGATACTGAAGAGTCTGCCTTCCTTTAACTTTCCTGTACTTAGAAACATCTACCATGCAGTAGTAGCAATCGTCGTGGTGGCTCTTTGGTTCTCTCCATATTCTGGGTAACGCAAAGGGCATTGCTTTGAGTACTCCCCGCAGCCACCCTTCAAGTGGTCAGCGGCAGCTTCCACAGATCACATGGGGTGCCCAGGGCTTATCTTGGTCACCCATAGGCATACCAAAATAGAGCCGATACGCGATCCAGAACTTGGTGCCTTTCACAATCTTGTGCGATACTTGCTTGGGGCCTATGTAATACCCACAAACGTAGCAGAATATATCCGGCGAGTGTTTACAAGCTCTAGTTGCCATTCTCTTTACCAAACTGTACTACATTAATCATAACCTGCAGATATAGAGAGAAGAGTTATTAAATCTGCAACAGATTACAGATTCCAGAAAAAAGATGTATTCACAACACTGAAATAATGTTCGCAATAAAAAAGGCTCGATAACACTCAAATCGTCAGCACAGAGAAGCACAGAAACACAGTACCTCAGTGCTGGTAACCATCAGACAAACAACCTGTTTTCTTTGTGTGCTCACACTTACTGACTTCTCAGACTCTGCGCTCTTCTTTATATAGCACAGTGGAAGTTTCGGGCAATTTCTAGAGCAAGAAACTGTCAACGGACATTCAGATTGTTCTCAACAATTCCTGATTATTCTGATATTGCTGCGCCCATAATAACATTATACTGGTTAAACGAAAAATGGATTATATCTGAAACCATTGATGATGCACACAAACCAAGGCCAGATTTGGACTCAGCGCCCACAAATGCATATAAAAACATAAAAAATTCTATATAAACAGAATCAGTGTTACACAATGTTATCTGTCAATTTTATGTATATTGTTATTACATGCAGAGGCGTAACTAGGGTTGATCGCGCCCAGGGCAAATCAATAAATGGCGCCCTTAAAACCAGTGTTCTTTAAAATTCTGGCTGAATTCTTATAATGGTACTCAAACTGGTTACTCGTAATAATACCGCTAACAAAATATACTTTTAAGAAGTTTATTTTATGACAAATGAAAAACAGTTATATACATATAAACTGTAAATTATTTTTACAGTTTATACTTTAATGTTTTTCTATCCATATACATAACCGCGTATATTTACTATTAAGGTTGATATTAAATTTCTATTAATACAATTTAATTTTATAGAACCAAAGTATGGTTAATTATTTGCCGAATTACAACAGAAGCAATTAATATATGTACAAGGAGAGGCATAACTTTTCATGAGAATACACTTTGATGTTTTCTTGAATTTTACTGAATTACCGATAGCAGAATTAGCAATTAGAATATTAGATACTGACAAAAATCGGATCATGTCAAGAATAGCGAACCCAACACCTGCAGGGTTCGTTATTCTCGACAAGGGAATTTTTGGGTTCGCTATTCTTGACATGGTAAAATTGGGTTCGCTATTCTTGACATGGGAAGTCCTCAAGGACGTTTTCATAACTTCAGACGGTAGGTTTATGTTTCCCAATTTTAAGTAATTAGTTAAGGACGTATTAAATGCTTTCATATTAGTCTTTTTTTATTTAACCAAACTAGCACGACTTAACCTAACCAATCGTCAATGCCGTACAGTATAAAGAATCCTCTTCTCTTAATATATAAAAATAAATAAATAAAAAAAAATTTATTGTTTTTTATTTATTTTTTTAGGTTAATTGTACGCCCTTGACGATTGGTTAGGTTAAGTCGTGATAGTTTGGTTAATTTTTGCTACCCGCGACCCGCACGAAGGGCGGGTCTTAGGCTAGTTGTAACATAAGAGAAATTGTAGTATTTTAATATTTATTATATAAACAAATTTATAAATGCAAATAAATAAAATAAGTATTTTTACAATAATAGGACTACCAATCTCAATAGAGACTACGTTAGCTTATGTGGAAGAACCCAAACAATTCTTAAATCATTAATTCCTTACCCTTCAAAATGGATAGATCTACATTTACAGAAGTTGTGCAGCCATTACTTGGGGAAGAAACTTTACCAGTGATTAACTGGATGAAGCAAAATTCACTTATTCGACGCGAGTTAAAATGTAAATCGTGTTCTATATTGATGAATTGGACAAAGTGCAGTGCCTCTCTAGTCGGTTATGTGTGGAAGTGCCAAGTGAAAGCTTGTAAATACAAACGAAATTTATCAATAAGAAAAGATTCATTTTTTGCTAATTCAAAAGTTAAACTTCAGCAGTGGATACATGTCATATATTGTTGGTGCAATGAAATGAGTGAACAGGAAACTTCTCGAATTGTAAATAAGTCTCGTCAGACCATAAAGGATTTCTACAACTTTTTCAGAGAGGCGTGTACAAGACATTTTGAGCTTAATCCTATCCAACTTGGCGGACCTGGGGTAATTGTTCAAATTGATGAATCGTGTTTTTCCTATAAACCAAAACACCATCGAGGGCGGGGCCCTAGAAGTCAAGTTTGGGTGTTTGGCCTAGTAGATACTAGTTATTCACCAGCAGTTGGGTATATGGAAGTAGTTGAACACAGAGACCAAGAAACACTTTTGGCAATAATCGAAAAAGTGGTGAGAGATGGATCAATTATCCATAGTGATGAATGGCGAGCCTACAGAAATCTGGCCAATAATCCAAATTACCAGCACAGAACCGTCAACCACTCTTTGCACTTCGTTAATCCACAGACAGGCGTTCATACACAACATACTGAATCGTATTGGGGAAGACATAAGGCTAAAATTAACAGCATGCGAGGATGCAAACACGAATTTCTTCCAGATTATTTACAACAGTTCATGTGGATGGAAAGAAATAAAGTAAACAGGTTAATTAATTTCTGTAACGCAATTGCCACTCAATTTCCTTTTTAATAAATTAGTATACGGTTCATTTTCATTTCAGTAAATTGTTTTATTTATTCTTTCATCAATAAAGTGAAGATTACATATGTTTAACTTTTTCCTTTACATGATATTTATATTGGGTTTGCTATTCTTGACATGGGAACTTTTGGGTTCGCTATTCTTGACAAGGGAATTTTTGGGTTCGCTATTCTTGACATGGTAAAATTGGGTTCGCTATTCTTGACATGATCCCAAAAATCATTCCAATTATATGGTACTGTAAAAGAAATGCCTTGTTTGCACTTATTATTTTTGGCTCTTTTAATGAATAATTTGGAACTTCACACTAAACATGTATTTTTCTTACTTTTGCTGATGCAAACTTATCAATAATGTCATCGAAATTTGTTATTTCAGTTTCCTCACGTTCAATGCTGAGCAAGGCTAAAGCAGAAAGTCTTTCTTGGCCCATTGAAGCTCTCAAATATGATAAGATCAATGTTAACTTGCTGAAAGATCGCTCACAGCTGGCAATTGAAATTGCAATTGTGAGCATTATCTGAATAGCTACTCTCAAATTTGGAAAAACATTTTCATCTCCATACTGAACAATAAACTTGAGGAGTTCCTCAGCTTTAGAAATCTGAACATTTGGGCGACTTTTCAGAAGCATCTTACAATCCAGGATTTCTTCATAAAGCTCAAAGCCGTCAATATCATTACTATAAAACTGTCCAAGGTTGAGACAACTTTTCTTTAAGATATTTACGTCATGACTATTGTTGCTTTCATTTGAGTCAAACAATAATCCTCTAGCATCTAAAAGAAATCCAAATTTTGAATCCAAGTCATGGAGACGGACAAATCTTTAAATCTTTCTTCCATTTCATTATGGAGACGATCATTAGTTTCTTTCATTATTCTCATCATTTCTTCTTTCGCAGTTAACCCTACATCCTTGACTTTTTCACCAGGCATTTGTTTCTTCTTTCTGGGGCGTCTTTCTACTTGAATATCCCATTCATCACACAGTTTCAGCCCTGCTTCAAGTGATTCACTGGCTAATGATTCTCGACTGCTTAAAAAATAATCTTGAAGGGCTTTTAAATCATAAGCCGCATCATGAAAGTTCATGGTATGATCTTGGAGTCGTTTTTGAACACGATCAATCCGAACAAGAATTTTGTTCAAAAATCCAAGCAAAGCCAAGAAATGAAAAGTCAAAATTTGATTCAGCACCTGCCTTGCATCACCTCTTGTATCAGCAGTTTCATTTTGATCATCAACCATGCTTTGCAAGAGTTCCACTATAATATCAAAGAATTCATGAACAAGCTTCACAGCCTCTGTTCTGGAACTCCATCGAGTTTCAGATTCAGATTTGACAACTATTGGTATGGCATCTTTCAGCTTTTGCCAACGGAGAGTTGAACGTGAAAAGAATGAATAAAGCGACTGAATTGCACCAAAAAAAGTCACCATCACTGCATCATGTTAGCAGCACGCACTCCAACCAAATTGAGAGAATGATTATCGCAGTTTACTAAAATAGCGTTGCTATTTTTTTCAATAATCCTCTGTTGAACACCATTTTTATAACCAGCCATAACTGCAGCATTGTCATAGCATTGAGATCGACAGTCTTCTAACGGCATTTTGTTTTTTTCCAGTTGTTCCAAAATCACTTCCACAATGTTTTCAGCATCCTTTCGTTTTAATTGGATAAATCCAAGAAAAGACTCTTATATAAAAATTGTTTTCTCCTGAAAATCAATGTCAACATAACGAACTGTTTCTGCCATTTGCTCTCAATGTGCTTGATCTGGAGTAGAATCAAACATGAGGCCAAAATATTTGGCTTATGAATGCTCTGTAACAATTTCTGGCGAACAGTAGAAGCCATCAGCTGAATAAATTCATTCTGCACTAACGGAGATAAATATGATGTTCTTCCAGGGTGCTTTTCCACAACACTGAGATGTTCTTTCATGACAGGATCAAACCTTGCCAACAATTTTAATAACCCAAGAAAATTTCCAATATTGCTTTCCTCTTCCTGTCTAAGGGATTCCTTGTGACCACGCAATGCAAGGTTCTGAGTTGCTAAAAATTTTATGCAATGGAGAATTCTGTGGAGAACATCTCGCCATTTTTGTTTTTCTGTTGCAATTTGAGCTTGAAGCTCTACGTCAATGATTGCTCTGTTTTCTAAAAGATTTCTTTCCATTTCCTTCCATTGGGTGAAGCAGTATCGATGATTTTTTGCATTTTCATGGGTGCTAAGCCTTTCTGGTGCTTTCCAATGATTGAACCCATTTTCTTGCTCCAATGAAGACTGATTGTCAATTTGAGAAAATAGCAAACAACAAAAGCAAAAAGCTGCTTCCTTCTCTGGAGAATAAACAAGCAATGAGCGCCAAACTTCTTCTCCACATCCATTTCCCAACTTTCTTTTAAACCATTTTTCATTCATTGATCGGTTTTGTGTGGGAACAAATGGCCCTTCACTATTTTGAAAATACTTCGAACCCAATGTTCCAATTTCTGTCCTCAGGGCATCTGATAAAATTACTTTTTTTGATATTTTATCAAACTCCAAGAAGCCTACATCGTGATGCTGAATCGCATCTGGTATAGGCTGTGCTGTTTTTTCCTGCTTTTCGCTACTCAAAGTTTCAGTATCTTCTGGCTTCTTGAAAGACACTTCTGGTTCTTGAAAGACACTTAATTCTCCTGATACACTGGCGGGTTGGTCAACACTCATATCTGATGCAGTTAATGCTGATGAAGGACCAGCTTGTTGCTGTTCAAGAAATGACATCATAAAGCCACTTGACGTTTTAGCTTCTGCTTCTTGCATTTTTCTTTTCTTCCTGCCTTCTGCTCCACTCAGCTTCTTTTTCGAACTTTTCGGTATCGGCAATGTTCGCTTCATGGTAAAATTTTCTAGAGAAAGAAACAAAAAAATAGAATAAATTAATAATTCATAATAAAATTCTAATAAAAATAGAATGAATTAATAAAGTTAAATGAAGTTAAAAATCTGAAATTCATGGAAATTCGATGGCTAGAGATATGGTACCGGTACATTTCCAAAAGAGCATGTTTTTACTCTTAAATTTTTTTTTTTAAATCATAAAAATGGCGCCCCCCCAAATTTGGCGCCCAGGGCACGCGCCCCACCTGCCCCACCCTAGTTACGCCACTGATTACATGAGACATCTTATAACACTTATAACACTTGTAACACTTATTATAACATAGGCACTTCTTATAACACTTATTATAACACAACTTAATATGCATATATAATCTTTGCTACATTACAAAAATAAGGTATTGTACACTAGCAGTTGTCTGAACCAAGACTGCCATATAGGTGAGAGGTATACAGTATCTGAAGACAGGGCATTGCACAATAACACATTAGAGCTGTTTTGGGCCCTAGTAATGAAATTATATATATTCTTCCGGATTAACATTTAGCTGGTAGGTAGGTTACGCGTAGTAAACATAAAACTGGCACTGCACCATTTTGGTTCCCTAAATTGCATACGAAAAATATTATTATAAGCAACAGAGAGTTTATTCATAGCAGTTTTTGCATAGTTCCACCACAAATGGTATGTATACAATGCAGTACAGCAAATTCTAAAAAGATAAGTTTTAACTGATTCTGAACACATACCAAATTCCCTTACTAGCATGTTACCCTGTACATACAGCTTTTAACGTTGCCTTTCAATATCGAGTTCATCTCGCAGCTCGTGATTAATTATATGACCTAAGTATTTACATGTGCCTTTGACAGGTATAGTCTGACCATTCATTTCAAAAGACCCACATGAGACACGTTTCAGTAGACTACACCTAAAATCAAAATACAACTCTTTGCCCCATTATAGGTGATGTCATTTTCTATACCATATTGTTTACATATCTCTAATAGTACTCTCAGCCCATGGGGAGAGGGTGACAGAAGAACAAGGTCATCAGCATACATTAAATGATTAATTTTTTCCTTTCCAATGACACAACCAGTACGTGCAGTTTACTTATATCGAAATAGTTTTTAGTCATTATAAAAATATATAAAATTCTTTATTTATTGCAGGTATTAAAATTACTCTAGCTGATAAAGTGATAATATAATGGCTTCTCAATTAATTGGTGATTCGGAGAGGCAACGTGTGATAGATCGCATGCGAGCAATAACATTTGGGGAAGCTCGTGATGCTGGAGCCACCTTTATAACACGTTCATGGGTTGCCAAAAAGTTACGAAGAAGTGAGGACTTCGTCAAAAGAAATTGGAATAAAACTTTGGATGAATGTGAAATGGATACAACCAAAACTGGGCGCCCAAATTTGCCACTCTCTCAGGAAACAAAGGGCATCATTGAAAGCGGTACGCGTAAGCGGAAAAACAGCTGTGCTAAACTTTCTAGAGAGATCGAAGTGTTGAGAGGAAAGATCGTTAGTGGTGAGATCATTCGACTGTACCGTCATAGGCAAGGTTTAAAGCCTTGGCATGAACTTCCAAAACCAAGAAAAACTCAACTTAACATCGATGACAGAATGTGGTTTGCCCATTATCTTGAAGATTGGGATGTGGATGATTTCATGCATTTAGCTGTCTCCGATGAATTTTTTGTTTACGTAACACGTCGGCCTAACTACCAAAATGATCGAGTGTGAGCCACAACACAAGATGAAATCGATGACAATGAACATTATCGCGAATTATTAAAAAGTCCAGACTGTGTTGGTGTGTTTGTTTTGTTCACTGCAAAAAAGCTCATGTGGGTGCTGAAGCCAAATGGTCAGAGTTGGGATGGACAGTATTTTCGTGATATTATTCTATCCCAGCATGTCATTCCTTTTCTAAGAAACCCAAACAATGTTATGGATGTCGATCAGGTCACACTTCTGCACGATAAGGCCCCCTGCTTTAAGGCATTAGCCATTCAACAGTTGTTGCGGAACCATGAGATCGATTTCTTTGGAAATGAAGAATGGCCAGGAAATTCTCCTGACCTGAACGTCTGTGAACACATTGGATCAGTTATAAAGGACAAGGTTGAATGTCTCTTGTTTCAAGAACCTGCAGCAAATCGATTTTCGAAGGATACAATGACGCAACACATTGAAACTGTTTTAGCAAATTTGCGTAACGATCAAGATCTATTCACGTCACTTTTGGCAAGCTACCCAAAGCGAATTCAGGCTGTCTTGGAGCCAATGGCGGGAACACCAAGTTTTAATTGTTTCTCATTAAATGCAGGATTAAATTCTCTTTTGTTAGGTATGTTTAGTTTTACTGTACTGCTAATGGTTTAGGCCATGGGCGGGGTGGCTAAGGTTTATTGGAGCCCCGTACAGAAAAGATAGTGTGATAATATACCTCCTTGCCTAACACCATTAGTTACCGTAAAACCTGTTGATACAGTGCTTTTCCATCTTACAAACAGGGTCTGCTCTGTATACCAGAATGCAAGTATCCTAAGTATATATTTAGGTACCCCTCGACACAAGAGTTTCTTGAAAAGTTTGTGATGGCTAACTCTATCAAATGCGTTTGATGCATCCAAAAACAGAAATATACATTGCTACTTGACATCTTGTACTTTAGGACGGCTTCCTTTAGCATATAAATACATATGTCAGTACCATGTTTCACTGTAAAGCCAAACTGATTGTCATAAGTCTGCAAGTAAATACTTATCCTATTATAAATGACATATTCTAACACCTTAGAAAGTATACTGACAAGTGCTAGTGCCCTATAATTATTCTTATCACAGATACTAACACCATTATTTTTTAACAACTGCCAACAATACAACTGACAAAATGGACTGTGGCAAGTACCCATGTATCTTACAGCTTGTGAAATACATTGCAAGCATAGGTATTATACGAGGGCTACAACATTTTAAATGTTCTGCTTGTATGCCATCTAGGCCACAACTTTTGTTATCATCCAACTTATGAATAGCCTGCCAGATTTCTGAATCATTAATTAGTAGCTCCTCAGAGCGTTCTACATTTAGACATATATTTAGTCTATTCCCCCCGAGACAATTAAATAGGGTTTCATAATGATTTTTTCACGGTTCTGCAATGATTTTTGCACCATGTACACCCTCTATTACACTTGGCAAGGTAAGATTACTATTGTTAATTTTATTAACCTCCTTCCGGAATTCCCTACTGGAAGTATTGCTATTGCCTAATTTTCTGGCTAGAGATTCTCTTCGAAGATTCTCTTCATTTTTCCTTATAAATCTAAGAGCACCCTTGAACCTAGCACGAGTTCTATTTTTCAGTTGGAAGATTTCCCCCTGCCTAGGTTTCCCCATAGCAACCCATTCCACGAATATATTTTTTGCTACATCATACAAATCAGCACAGTATTCTGACCACCCTGGATTGACATTTACTTTTCCCCATTTTTTATTCTTAAAGCTACTTCCACTCGCAGCCTTAATAGCATGTTCAAGCTCATCGTAATACTTATTTAAGAGATCTATATGTTTTACATCATCACAGGAGGGATTCTTACAAGCCAAAGCTTCTGCAGGAATATTCATAAGCCTTAGTAGTGCATCACTCTGCATTGTATAGTAATCTACTTCAGAGTGACTAAGATTTGACCAATTAACCTTATAGTAATCAGCATTATCACAGTCATTGTCTAATTCAGATGCTACCATACAATCAAGCCCTACTACAAATGGGATATGATCAGATTCAAATACATCATAAAGTATGGACATGTTATTGATTATATTATAACCATCGTGGGAGGCTATACAGTGGTCTAGCCACGAGTGAGTACCCCAGGCATCGCTAACATGTGTAAATGAGTTATTAGGGAGTAGCAATTTACTGGCAGGTTTATAGTCGCATACCTCACAGTAATTGATAAGAAGGTTAACAAAATCCGAACCAGGTTTAGTGATATTGTTGTTAAAATCACCAACCACTACAACACATGAAGAGTCCAGCTCCTCTAGCAGCATATTTAGTTTACAGAGTCTATCTAAAAATACCTCTTAATTTTCAACACACTCATAAGGCATAGAAACATTGAATATATAAAGTGTTTTGTTGTCAATAGTTAGTTTTATGGCTACAACTCACTCATATTCATAACTAATGGGCTCTATAAACCTATCCAGCTGTGAGTCCTATATTATAGCACACCTTCCTTTCTATTCTGTCTGCCCACAGTAATAACTTCACTATCATCATTGGGTGAGTTAGCTATTCCCCTGTAGTTAGGCTTAATATTGTTTAAATCTTTGCACTCTTCGTTTAGAGAGCCAAGTTTCCTGAAAACAAGAAATGTCATGTGCAGATAAAAGGTTATTGATCTCACTGTCAGCATTGACTTTGAGGCCTCTACAGTTATAGCTACTAACACTGAGTTTGTGAAACTGGGTCATTATTTTTATACGCACAATCACTGTTCTCACTGGGTGAATCCCTGGAATTGCATGGTGGAGTCTGCCTACCCGTGTTTTTGTGGACTGAGTTTTTCCTGAAGTTCATGTTATACCAACTATAGTAGATTCCTTCAGGCCAGACTTCTGGCCCCATAAATACAGAGGGGTCCTTACATTCTGCCATAATGTAGAAAGTATGCAACTTTCAGGTTTGCTTAAATAAACATCGCTGGGAAACGACCGTGTAATGAAAGATCTTTGCTGCGTCTTTTAGACACTTATAACATTAAATGAAAGTATAGGGCATTTGAAATTAGCCTTAGATAAAAGGAAAACACAAACTTCATTTTCTGAACAAAAACAGTAATTTGAATTGTCTACAATATATATATATATATATATATATATATATATATATATATATATATATAAGCAAACAACCACAAGGAAAAGGAAACACAAAGTCCGAGCGCTTTCGTGATATATTCACATTATCAAGGAGGAACAGAAAATAGACGGAGATTACAAAGTAAATGAGTTAAATAGACAAGCAAAAAATTCACAATTGGCACCTCAAATTAAAGGCCTTAAAGCCCTCTAAAGATTTTTTCAAATTGATAACATAATCTGTAGGCAGCTAAATAACTGAATATAAAAAATATATACTGTATAGATGAAATTAGACAAAAAGAAAACCAATACAGAGAACAAAAATTATTATAATGGTTATTAACACTAATATTTAATTAAAACAGGCAATTAATTGGCAAGAATTTAATGAAAAACAAATAGATAACGTAGATAACAAATAGAAAACATAATCTGTAGGCTGCTTAATTAATTAATTAATTGCCTGTTTTAATTAAATATTAGTGTTAATAACCATTATAATAATTTTTGTTCTCTGTATTGGTTTTCTTTTTGTCTAATTTCATCTATACAGTATATATTTTTTATATTCAGTTATTTAGCTGCCTACAGATTATGTTATCAATTTGAAAAAATCTTTAGAGGGCTTTAAGGCCTTTAATTTGAGGTGCCAATTGTGAATTTTTTGCTTGTCTATTTAACTCATTTACTTTGTAATCTCCGTCTATTTTCTGTTCCTCCTTGATAATGTGAATATATCACGAAAGCGCTCGGACTTTGTGTTTCCTTTTCCTTGTGGTTGTTTGCTTATTAATAAGGTCACGTGTTATTTTGTGACTCTAGTGCATATATATATATATATATATATATATATATATATATATATATATATAATTAAACCAACCCGCAAGGAAAAAATATAAAATTAATTATAAAACAATGTTTAAAAAGGCTAATTAATTTCGGCTGGTCACAACTAGAGAATATTTATTATTATTGATTAGTGTCTTCATGTTGATGCCTTTATTTTTCATGTATGTGTTTATGTTTTGTTTGTATGTTTCAGAGTTCCATCATTGTTTAGCGTTATGGATATTGGTCAATAAACGTAATAACAAAAAGTGGAATCTTATTTATGATGGAACTTTTGCAAATTTCAAAACAATAGTGGATCTCAACAGGTCAACATGCCCGTGGTGAAATGTCCAATTGAGGGGTGCGCATATGTGACCCCCGCACACAGCGACGCCATTGTAGCAGCACTCCTTACAGCCACTGCACTGTCCATTCCGTGTCCGTTGCCGGCGCCACGGCCCAAGTGGAGAAGGTGAAGAGACCAACAATATCTTCAGCCGGTACGAGCGAGGAATGGTCATACTTCACATCGCGATGGATGGACTATGTAGATGCCGCCAAAATCACGGGTCGTGACAAAGTGGTGCAGCTACTGGAGTGCTGCGATGAACCCCTTCGCAAAGACCTCACACGATCAGCCGGTGGTAGTCTGACAGGGAGAAGTGAAAATGAGGTGCTCGCAGCCATAAAGAAACTCGCAGTCAGAGAAGAGAGCACCATGGTTGCTAGAGTGGCGCTGCACAACATGCGCCAAGACCGTGACGAAACCGTGCGTTCATTCGGCGCCCGACTCCGTGGCCAGGCAGGGGTATGCAAGTATATCACCAAATGCTCGAGCTGCGATGCGGATGTGAACTACACGGAGGCCATCTTGCGCGACGTCCTGACCCGCGGCATTGAGGACCCCGAGATTCAACTGGACGTACTCGGCAACACGAACCAGAACATGACATTAGAGCAGGTCTTCCAGTTCGTCGAGGCCAAAGAATCCGGAAGCGCTCAGCATCACGTCTCTTCCACTCTCAGGGCGTCGAGGCTACTAACAGCGCCTACAGACGGAACAAGAAGGACGCTCTGAATTAGATGACAGTCGGCAAGCACGAGGTGTGCTCATATTGCGGCAGGAAAGGGCATGGCAAAAGTGCTCCAGGCAGGGTCCGAAAGAAAGACTGCCCAGCCTATGGCCACACATGCAGCCACTGCAATCGTGAGAACCACTTTGAAGCAGTGTGTAGGAGCAAGCACAAACCATCAAGAGTCGAGATAGTAGCGAATTCACATGCAATATGCGAAGAAGGTGCTGTATTCGAGGCCCTCTGCTCGATTGCCACAACTGGCCGACGCCGCATCAGGAGAGTCATCGCCCTTGACCATCATCTTTATCATCGCCTTTCCGACACATGGATTAAGCAAGCCTCCAAACCTCAGCCATTCATAAACCTCATAGTGACAGCCGTCGGTGAAGATTATGCTGCATTCGGATTCAAGCTAAAGGCCGCGCCCAAGATTGCTACACTCGGTGCGATGGCTGACACCGGCTGCCAGAGCTGTCTGGCAGGCATCAAAGTCATCCACCGCATAGGCCTCAAACAAGCCGACCTTATCCCCATCACGATGAGAATGCACGCCGCCAACAACGGATGCATCAAAATACTCGGCGCCGTCATCCTGCGACTCTCTGGAAAGGACAAAACCGGTAAAGTGGTAACAACTCGTCAACTCACCTATGTCACGGACAACTCTGACAAGCTGTTCCTCAGCAAGGAGGCATGCATCGCGCTCGGCATGATCACCGACAACTTCCCGATGATCGGTGAGACGTCTTCTTCGCATCGACTCGAGGCAACCTCGGCAGCCGACACCGCGAGCGATGAGGTGCCGGCGAGAGATAGTGCTATCAGCAGCGAGAGCGGTCAGACCAGCCCATGCGACTGCCCGATACGTCAAACACCGTCCCGGCCGCCATCACAACTACCCTTCCTGGCGACTGAGAAGAACCGCGACAGACTGCGGCAGTACTTGGTCGAATACTACAAGTCAAGCACATTTAACACGTGTGCGCATCAGCCGTTGCCAATGATGGAGAGCCCTCCATTGAAACTTATGGTGGACCCTCTAGCAAGGTGACGTCAAGCGTGGACTCGACCAAGACGTGAAATTGGGCGCACGGCCGACTTCCAGCCCCTGAACATACATGCCACCCGCGAGACACACCATACTCAGTCACCGTTCCACCAGGCACGGACGGTGCCCCATGGCAAGAAGAAGACCGTGTTCGATGCCTGGAACGGATACCACAGCGTGCCCCTCCGCGAGGAAGACCGTTACCTGACTACCTTCATCACTCCGTGGGGAAGGTACCGGTACCGCACGGCTCCCCAGGGCTATATCGCCTCTGGTGATGGCTATTCGAGACGTTACGACGAAATAGTATCCGACGTTCCAAACAAAACCAAGTGTATCGACGATACGCTGCTCTGGTCGGACGACCTGAGACAAAGTTTCTTCCAAGCAGTCAACTGGCTTGACATCTGCGGCAGACACGGCATCACGCTGAACCCTGAGAAGTTTGTATTTGGACAAGACACTGTGGAGTTTGCTGGCTTCGAAGACACACTCGACAGAGTACGACCCTGCGAGAAGTATCTGCAGGCCATCCGTGACTTTCCTACACCAAAGAACATAACCGACATTCGCTCATGGTTTGGGCTAATTAACCAGGTGGCGTATGCTTTCGCTATGGCAAAGAGAATGATACCTTTTCGCCAACTCTTGAAGCCCGGCACGCCCTTCCGATGGGATGATCAACTTAACAATCTGTTTGAAGAGTCGAAGGTGGTGATCATCAGTGAGATCGAGGAGGGTGTAAGTATATTTGACAAAACAAAGCCGACCTGTCTTGCGACCGATTGGTCGAAGTCAGGGATCGGATTCTGGCTATCCCAGAAGCACTGTGAATGTCCTGGTGCTCAGAGATGGGCACCGATACTCAAAATTGGCGAGCGTTACCGTTACTCGTTACTCTCTTAAAATGACTCCGGCGATACCGATACATCGTTACTTTGAAAATATCTTAAGACGATACCGATACTCGTTACAGTAACGTCTTTACTTTCGTTACTCGTTACATTGGTAAATTCATATATCATAATTGTATATCGTAATTAGAATATTAAAGCAAGTATAAAAAGTATGTAAAAACAAACGCAACTGTTTTTAGATAAATGGAGGTTTATTTCTGACAGACAATGATAACAGGACATTTTTGACAAAAAATATTATTTGAATAACAGAAAATTAAACATAGAAGTAAACAGAAACATTTCAATAGCAGCTGATGTAAAATAATAAAAACATTTCCAAAAATATATTCTAGCTGAGAGGTATAGAATTAAATTTTAAATGTAGCTAGGAGCCTAGGGTTTCCTTTTAGCATTACTAATTTTTCGAACGTGTTGTCGGAAAGATTTCCTCTCTTAGGAGCATGAATATGTCCTGCATAGCTGAAGAGACGCTCAACAGGAGCCGAGGAAAGAAGTGGAGTATTGTACTTGAGGAAGAGCTTCTTAATTGAAGGATAGCCATCAAGTGACTGCAGCTGCAGTGCAGTGCTGTCATCATTGAAGTATTTCAACACTTCCATCTCTGATGCTGTGGTGTCTTCTTTCTTGACGTCAGCAGGAGCATGACCATATTCAAAGAAATCGTCGCTACTGCTATAAGCACCATCATCTGTCTTAGCTGGCTCCTCAGGTGATCTGTCACTGTTACTTTCATTTTTAATTGCTGATATCAGCATGTTTTGCACCATTTTTCTACATGCCTCATTGTTTGTTCGCTCGCTTATAGTGAGCCACTTGCACTTGAAATGTGGATTTGTTAATGCAGCAATAATTGCAACATTGGCATCTCTGTCAAGTTCAGGAATTTCTTGAATCGATTTCTGAATTCACTACTTAATGCTTCTCCTAATGGGGGGCTGTATCTCAATGATGATAGAGCAATTCTTTCAAGTTTTTTCTCAACAGCAAAGAGAGTTGGGATAAGACAACCGTAGTAGCAGTTCTAACAAGTATGAACTGTATGATACGCCGCCGAAAGATGTATTTGTACTTTTCACACATAAAAAACAGTATGTAACGAGTAACGAGTAACGGAAATTCTCGTTACTTTTGCTAAAATTATTACGGGCGTTACCGTTACATCGTTACATTAGAAATCTTGCTAAGGCGATACCGATACTCGTTACAAAAGTAACGCCCGTTACTTAAGCCGTTACATGTACCGCGGTACTGCCCATCTCTGCTGGTGCTGAACCCTTTTGCTGCAGCACTGGTTGGATAGTCACCCTCGTTGGCAGTCGCTTCACCCACCCCGCCGAGTCACGCTACGCGCCGATCGAGGGGGAGGCTCTGGCAGTCGCTGACGCACTGGACAAGGCCAGGTACTTCGTCCTCGGCTGCGATGACCTCATCATCGCGGTTGACACACAAACTGCTGCTGAAGGTGTTTGGCGACAGTCGCTGGAAGACTTATCGAATGCTCGACTGAGAAATCTGAAGAAGATTCTCCGCTACAGATTTCGCATGATCCATGTACCTGGTGCGAGGCATCGCGCTGCTGACGCTACTTCCCGCCACCCCACCGGCGACCACCAACCTGAAAAGATGCTCCTGGCAGACGACATCTCCGCTAGTAGCCAAGACGCTGTTGCTAATGATGACCTACCGTCGGCAGCTGCTCTGCGCCACTCATTCTTAGCTGGCATACGCACAGAGGGAACGGCTGCGTACAACGACGAAGCCCTCGACGACGAGGTTATGGCCTCCACGATCTCAGCTCTGAACACGCTGCAGTCCGTTACCTGGGACCGGGTAAGATTGGCGACGAGCAGCGACCAACATATGACAGAGCTCGTCTCGATAATCGAGTCAGGCATGCCTGACTTCCGTCACGAGCTCCCACCCCCACTCAGGGAATATTACCAATTCCGAGAGGACTTGTACACGGTGGACGGCGTCGTCGTATTAAAAAACAGTGTTGTGATCCCTCCCACTCTCCGGCAGGATGTACTGAACGCGCTCCACGCAGCCCACCAGGGCGTATCGTCGATGGTCGCGAGGGCTGAGGTGTCCGTGTTCTGGCCCGGCATCACCCCTGCTATCACTACCCTCAGGAACAGTTGCAACCATTGCAACCGTATGGCACCTTCGCAGCCCAGTGCTCCTCCAATTCCTCCGGTGTCCCCCGTCTACCTTTCCAGTGCATCTGTGCCGATTATTTCCACTATAAAGGTACCAACTACCTGGTGATCGTCGACAGGTACTCAAACTGGCCGATTGTGGAGAGGACCACGGATGGCGCCAGAGGCCTCATCAACAGCCTGCGCAGGGTGTTCGTGACTTATGGCATCTGCAACGAACTGTCATCTGACGGCGGCCCTGAGTTCACATCCACGGCTACTCGTCACTTCCTGGGGAACTGGGGCGTACACCACCGTCTGGCTTCAGTAGTTTTTCCACATTCAAACTGCAGAGCCGAAGTTGGCGTGAAAACAGCGAAACGACTGATCACAGACAACACAAGACCGAACGGTGAGCTCGATACAGACGCTTTTCAGCGAGCCATGCTACAATACCGCAACACGCCTGACGAAGATACTAAGCTGTCTCCCGCTATGTGTGTGTTCGGCCGTCCGATCAAAGATTTCATCCCGATCGTGCCCGGCAGGTACAAGCCACACGATACCTGGCTCGGGACGTTGGCGGCGAGGGAGGATGCCTTGCGGAACAGGCACATGAGAGCCACTGAATACTGGTCCGAGCACACCAGACGGTTACCCCCGCTCGTAATCGGAGACAGGTTCAGAATCCAGAACCAGATCGGCCCCAACCCCAGGAAATGGGACAAGACTGGCCTGGTAATAGAAGTGCGACAGTTCGATCAATACGTGGTTAGGAAATACGTGAGGAAATACGTGCCCGTCCAACCGCACAGACGCCGCCTCACCATCATGGATGACTCCCACCTTCACCTCTCCAGCCCTGCGCCTGGATCGGGGCAGTGCACGACCTCACCCCTAAAACCACGCATGGACGACTCCCGCCTTCACCTCTCCAGTCCTGCGCCCGAATTGGAGTAGTGCGCAACCTCACCCCCGAAACCACGATCCCCGTCCGCAGTCGAGCGATCATCCCCTACCGCCCACCAACCGGCTGGCAACGTAACCTCACCGACCAGCCCCACATCACTTCCACTGCACACCCCACCACGAGGTCTGCCCTCCAGACCAGCTGCGTACCCTCAGCAGTGCCCACCAACACCGTCCCTGGCACTCATTGAGCGCTTCTAGCAACGAGATTCCTTGCAACCTGCTGCTCCAGGTGCTGCGTCCAGGTGTCCCGCTTCTCCAACCGATGCCCCTGCCGTCAGACGCTCCGGACGCGATAGGAAGACACCTTCATGGCTGAGCGATTACGATATGACGAACACGCTACATACTACATGAACAACCCCCTCTCGCCATCGACACCCATACCCTGTACCACACTACTACATATATAACAGTCTTTGTTCCCCTTTTTTTCACTATACTATATCAAAGACTCGGGGGGAGATAGAGAATATTCATTATTATTGATTAGTGTCTTTATGTTGATGCCTTTATTTTTCATGTATGTGTTTATGTTTTGTTTGTATGTTTCAGAGTTCCATCATTGTTTAGCGTTATGGATATTGGTCAATAAACGTAATAACAAAAAGTGGAATCTTATTTAACAACCAAGCCCTTTTCAAAGCCATGAACTAATTAAAAAATCTAAAAAAGTTATAAAACTTCCGTCCTGCGGAAGAGCTAAGGTTAAAATGACTGTGTGAAGGCATAAACACTAGGGCGGCTCGTTTTTACACTTTTTTCGATATTTGATTGGGGGTAGTGCGGAAAGTTGCGATTTGGAGAGAAAATAAAGTGTGTAAAATTTTTTTGATCTACGTCAATACCTTCCGGTGGCGGCGAGTCCTTAAAAATCGAAAAATAGGCCTAACGGGGTAGATTTGAAAATGGTTTTAAAGACTTACAAAATAAACAATAAAAATTTCAGCACAATCTGTTAATAACTTCCGGTGGCGTCTTAGCCGTTAAAATATCCAAAATATTGATTTAAAGCAAGTTTTAACAAGATGTTATACAAATGTTAATTCCGGTATATTTCTGTGCAAACAACCCTGAGAACACTATTATAGGCTTGAATAAATTAATAGCAGTCATTGAACAATGAACATTATATAAAAATTATATAAAATTATATAAAATGTTTGTGTTTTTAGGCCTATTTTTCGATTTTTAAGGACTCGCTGCCACCGGAAGGTATTGACGTAGATCAAAAAAATTTTACACACTTTATTTTCTCTCCAAATCGCAACTTTTCCGCACTACCCCCAATCAAATATCGAAAAAAGTGTAAAAACGAGCCGCCCTAATAAACACGGACAGAGAGATGGTAGCTGTCGTACGTCTGGCAGTTGACAAA
This sequence comes from Bathynomus jamesi, assembly GCA_023014485.1. NCBI lineage: Eukaryota > Metazoa > Arthropoda > Malacostraca > Isopoda > Cirolanidae > Bathynomus > Bathynomus jamesi. Next base: position 63,860 of record JAJOZX010006415.1, on the reverse strand, counting down.
GGCAAACTATTGCCCAGATTTCAAACCTTCGAGATAAGAAATCTATAAAAATCAATCCTTTACATCTGGCAGCCGGTCACGACTCGAAATTGCCCTAAAACATTTTAAAATGTTAAAAATAAAGCTATCCATACTGTAGGACAACTTAATATTGGAAATGGTGTTTTCTGCCAAAATATCAAGTGCCTCGTATATTTGTCTCTGTTCCTAGTCCCTAACCTTTATGATAGGTTTAGAATCCTGGAAGTTAAAAATATGATTATGCTGTTCCCTATGCTGAACTAGGCTACTATAATTATTACCCAATCTCAGGTCACGTTTGTGGGAATTAATCTTTCTCTGAAAGTCAATTGTCTCCCGATGTATTTTTGAGGGCAGCCTCCACATAGGATTTCATAAACTACGCCAGAATTGTTGGAGGCTTTAGTAATAGGATGACGAATGAACGAAGACAATTTATTTGGCACAACGGAGACCAACTTAATCTGCTTTGGCAAGAGTGAGGAAAGCCCTTTATTAACCTCAAAGGGCACTTTCAGGAATGAAACGTCTTTATCCCGGTTCCCAGTTTTGGGAGAAAAGAAAGCTCTCCTAGTGGCGAAATAAGCTTTATCGATGAACAGTTTGGAATAACCCAAATATATAAATATACTGTGAAACTTCATCGTCAAGATAAATGGGGTCACAAATCCTGAAAGCTCTCAAAAAGAGACCGAAAATAACGCCTTTCTAGTACAAAGAGAATGATTGGAAAAAGCATGAATGTAGCTGTCTGAATGCGTAGACTTTCTAAATACTTTGAAAGGTCTTTGGTTGGGATCTCTTAAAATAAGAACATAAAAAACGAGAGAGATCCACTATTTTCAACTTCATACGTAATCTGTATTGAGGGTACAAAACTATTAAGAACTCCCACCAGCTCATCCAGATCCACATGAGATTCCAAAATAACACACCTGTCATCAACGTCCTTTTTCTCTTCAACAGGTAAAGCTTAAGCCACTTCACACTTGTGTTTTCCTTAACAAAATATGCAATCTTTGATTCCCGTTAAATTACTCTCAGAGGATGCATGTAGAACTGACAGTGTACCTTGGCTGTTCCCTTTGGTAGGGCCTTTGGTGCTTTGCCTGCCTTTTCCCCCTTGTTCAATATTCAACCGTGCAATCTTATTTCTCTCTTGCCTTGTAATTCTGTGCCAAAACTTAACACCTGCTGAAGGGGGATGTAGAACTCTGTAGAGTGTCTCCTACTTAATTCAATCAAAATTGACCTGCGCAATTTAGACTCTAGTATGGGGACCAATATTACACCATACCTTTTCTTTCCTTTCCCAAAGCTGTTCAGAGACCTAGTTTTAATTTCAAATTCATCATATAACTGCCATAACTTTGGCATTATTGGAATTATTAACAGGAGATATAGCTAAAAGTTTGCGGAGGTAGCTTTTAATTAGGATCTCTGGCTTACCAAACCGTTTCTTTAACATACCCCAAGCTACATCCTGCTATTGCTTTTGCTGCCTCCCCTTCCATGAGGGATCGCAAGTAACTAAACTTTTCCACAGCGTACGTAATACCTGACTAGAATGAATCGCTGACTGAAAACTGTCTGCCCATCCTTGCCATTCTTGAATACCCTCAGAAAATATTTTGAGTAGCCTACAAGCCTTGGTAATTGAGCTGCGGATCTGTTAACCTTAACTTCATTAACACCGCTTGTTGAAGGCTGTGTTTCATTATTAGACCAGGTCTCTAACTGTAGTGAACTGCTAAACTCTTTCGTTCTGTGACGTGCCTTAATTATGTCATCAATGAGCTCTTCAAAGTAAATCATTTAATTTTCCATTTCCTCCTCCTCTGCAGGAGTCTCAATCTTAACATTTACTTTTTTCAGCAACCTTTTTGGTTTATGGAATATGGAAGGCTGTGCAGTCACTAAACTTAAATTCTTTTGCTGTATGACAGAATCTATAGTAGTTGTAAAAAAACTATATAGGGCTATAGGTTGATTGCCTTTTACCTCTCATCCGTTGGAAATTTCCACAAGATTACAGTGGAAAGTTAATGACAAAAGCCTTACGTTTTTTCATTAGAGAGTTATGTATATGTTGGTCTTCAAAGGACCTCTTTATGTTTATTTGCCTTCGGTATTTGCGCTGCCCAATGGTAAACAAAGAAATTACCTCACCTTATTATTTCGCTGGGCCTCGCTTTTGTTCGTAGGGCGCGACGATCTCTTTCCGTTTATTTGTTATTTGGTTTACTTGTTGTCATGCAAGCCCAATGCCTACATATGGGGTACTATGTATGGCGATTAATTTCATTCCCAATAGGCTATGTCGCCAATCCCGAGGCAATTTTGAAGTTATTTAATTCAATAAATTAATAATTTGTATTTAATTAAGAAATAAAGGTACTATAAATGCTACCATGTTGTAAACAATGTTCACAACATGGTAGCATTTATAGTACCTTTATTTCTTAATTAAATACAAATTATTAATTTATTGAATTAAATAACTTCAAAATTGCCTCGGGATTGGCGACATAGCCTATTGGGAATGAAATTAATCGCCATACATAGTACCCCATATGTAGGCATTGAGCTTGCATGACAACAAGAAAACCAAATTTATTATTTCGTATTCAAAACTTTCCACTGCTGACTCATGAAAATTACTTCGAGAGAAAAGTCAACGAACTTTCTAAAATCAGCAGATTCTTAAGCGAACGATTTATATTTTGCGGCACTCTGAGCTGCTTATGTTACAGCGATGCTTTTAGCAAGGAAGATGTACTTTATCTTCCTATAAGTTCTGAATGAAATCCTCTTAATATAAAACCTAATAACTATAAAAAGGATAGGCCTATTCCTTCAGGTATTTAAGTGTAGTGAATGCCTATAACAAATAAACGGAAAGAGATCGTCGTGCCCTACGAACAAAAGCGAGGCCCAGAGAAATAATAAGGTGAGGTAATTTCTTTCTATCTCATGTTTACTAAACATGCATAGTTTTTCCATATACTGGGAGGCCCGAAGGAAAAATTTGAATGTTATACATTAAATTTTTTAATAAACAGTGTGTTTTAAACCATGTGAAATGAATTAAAAGGAATAAAGTAGGAACTTAGAAAGAGAAAGGTTACTCAAGACCTATTTAAAAATAAAAGTTCAAGAGGCCAACTTCTCAAGTTTAGTTAAAGTTATGTCAATCAGTTTGACTCCCATTAGCTAGAGGAAATTAATATATTATTTGTGTAAGGTTTATAAGTCACCAGTCTTAATTTTTTCTTGTAAAAGTTTTCTGGCTTTCAAAGCAGTCTTTCTTTGAGGCCTGTCTGGTTTAGTCTGAGTTACATCAGGTACATTGAGAGATTCCTTCTCAATAGTATCCTGATCCATCCTCTGGGGTAATGGTTCTAGCTTAGCCCCACACTCCAAAGGATATAGTAATGTGATATCTCTGGTGGTTTCACCAGTTGCTGTTTTCAGTTTTACAACCCTGGTAATTTCATCTTCACCAGTTTTGAGTTCTAAGTCTTTTCCCATTGACCAATGTTGTCTTGGAGTCTTGTCATGTATCAAGACAATGTCCCCAATTTTGACTGAATCATTCCAATTTTGTTTTGTTAAGTGTTTATGTCTTTCTCTAAGACTTGTTAAGTATTCTTCTCACCATTTTGTTATAAACTGAGTTTTGATTTGTGTCAAATGTTCGTATTTTGTGTTGAGTTCTTTGTGTCCTACTACCCAATCTGGATCCTCTGTACTGTTATGTTCATATTCTGGTAGCATGTTTCAGAGCATTTTTTAAGCTTTTCCCACTGGGCGACAGAGACAGATCGGGAAGTGGGGGGGGATTAAGGCAGGGGTGTGCTGCCAATTTCTTAACAACCGGTTCTGATACAGATAGGGGTGTAAATCGGCGAGCGCCAATGGCGCGAGTAATTAAGCTAGGGGGTCTGGGGTGAGCGGTAGCTCCCCCAGCGGGGTTCGGGGCGGGGTCCAGAAGCCAACGCATTTTAGCTTTCCAAACAGCATTTTGTAACATTTTGGCAGAAATTATTTAACACTTTATACTCACTAATGACATAATTATCTAAAAATAAATTTTTTATCAAAAAATAAATAAATATTGAAACGACCACTGCTTGATACTACCTATATTTTTCTATAAAATCCTGAAAAAATGAAAAAAAATTAGATATAAATAAATTTCTACTGACTTAAATATTTGTTAAAAACAAACACACGGTTCGATGATCCAATCAAAATTTAACAACCGGTTCGGGCGAACCGGACCAAACCAGTCCCAGCACACTCCTGGATTAAGGATACTATGGATCCGGATGTTCCCTAATCAGGCCACCATCCCCGTGTGGTCTGAAATAACACTAGCATTATCTATATATAAATATTCAATGTAAATTTCATATTTACATTTAGGATAAACAGTTCTAATTGTGGCATATGTGCATGTATTATATGTATTTATATGGCTTCCAAGACAATGCTCTCAAGACAACTCTCAAGAGAATTCTATTTTTACAAATTTTGAAAATTGCTTGTCGCCCATTACCCTAAAATTTCATTTACTGGGCGACAAATTTTCATCACTGGGTGACATTCATTTCGCCCACTCACGAGGTTAAAAAATGCTCTGGCATGTTTACTGTTTTTCCCTTAATTAGGTGGTTTGGTGTGAAAGGTTCTGGCTCATTAATACCATATCCCACATAAGTTAATGGTCTGTTGTTGATAACATTTTCAATTTCTGACAGAATAGTCATGAGTTCAAAAAGTTGTAGATGTTTGGTCCCAATAGTCTTTTTAAGGCAGTTCTTTACAGTCTGTATGTTTCTTTCCCAAATGGAACCATACCATGGTATATTAACAGGAATGTACTCCCAGGTTATATTGTGTTTGATTAAATGAGTTTGTACTGTTTCACTGTCACAAATCTGATGAATAATTCTTTCACCAGATTTGAAGTATGTGGCATTGTCTGACCATATAGTTTTGGGTGCAGAATTGTGTGCACAAAATCGTCTGAAAGCAGCAATAAAAGCTTCTGCTGTCAGATCTTCTACTATGTCTAGGCATATGGCACGTGTGGCAGCATAGGTGAAGAGTACAATGTACACTTTGTATTCCTTTGAATCCATTTTATCTCCAAAACTCGCATTCACCACTCCAGTGTAGTCAATACCCGTGGTTTCAAATGGCTGAGTAAATGTTACTCGTTCGACAGGTAGGTCTGGAGGGCTTAGGGTCTTAAAGGGTCGTGAATGGATACGTTTACAAGGAATGCATGTGTTTAAAATTTTCTTTGTTTCAGTTCTAACCTTTGGAAGCCAGTAAGTTTTTCTCATCTCTGTCAGGTTTTGTGGGACCCCCATGTGGTATATTTTGTTGTGGGTATCCCTGATGATGAGATTTGTGAAGTGATTCCTCCTCGGAAGAAGAATTGGGTGCTTAGAGTTGTAAGTCAAAGTTGACTTGTTAAGCCTTCCTTTACATCTTATCAAACCCTCTGTATCCAGGTACAGATTTAGATCCATGACAAGTGAAGGACCTAAGATACTTCAACTCCTTGTCAAATTCTAAAGCTTGTATGTGTTTGAGCCAGTGTTTTGTTACTTCTGTTAAGTTAGAAAAGGCCTTATGAGGACAGTGTTTGAGAATGTAGCTATTGACAAACTTGCAGCAATAGACTGTAATTCTCAAGAGTTTGTTGAGTTCTGAATAATGTTTATAGTAAAAAATAGGTTTGTCCTCAGTGATCTTTTCAGTTGTTGTAGAGTTGAGTGTGAGGTTAACTACTTCGGCTGGCCAAAGATCCTCACATGTTAGCCATTCAGGCCCTTCATACCAAATTTTGTTCGCTTCCAACAGTTTGTAAGAGAGCCCTCTTGTCAAAAAGGCTGCAGGATTCTGTTTTGTTTGTATGTACCTAAATTTGATACCAAGGGATGTGTTTGCAGTTTTGATTTCTGTTAGTCTGTTCTTCACAAATATGTTTTTGCAAGAAGTTGTATCTGTGTTGGTCACCCATGTTAGACAAATTTGACTGTCTGTCCATGAGTAAATGTCTGTTATGTCAACTTCTTTATTAGTGGTGCATCGATTAATCGGTATCGGCAATTTGCATGCCGATTAATCGGCATTTTACCTAATCGGTGCACCACTATTCTTTATACACTTGTGAAAGAAAGTCTGCTGTTTTGACTCCCAATGAGACAGCCAATAATTCCAGTTGTGGTACAGTTTTCTTTTGGTTTAAGGGTGCCACTTTTGCCTTTGAATAAACCAAGTTACTTTCATTTTCACTTGTTAAATAGACACAACACCTATAAGCTTGTGTACTGGCATCTGAAAAAAATGTGTAGTGTTTGGGGTTTCAATCTCTAACCAGCACATCTTAGGACGTAGATGTTTGACTGTATTGAGTACGTTTGGACTGTTTGGATGTGATAGAAGATTGAGGGAAATCTTTGTTTACTGTGAAACACAAGTTATTTATGCAGAAACTTTAAATATATTTACAGTATTACGTCGATACAATATATGAGAAAGAGAAAACTTCATCAACTTGAGTAGTCTAAGCATCATCATCCTGTTTGCATATACGTTTTGTGTTTCGTATTTATCAATTATTACGAAAGAATTCATTTATAACTTGAAGAGCCTAATCATTTTCATTAATCAGTAAAGTAACATAAATATCATCAACTGTTGCTGCAAAATAGAAGTCAACATCTTCCTTCCTTGACTAATCAATTTTAAAATTAGAAAGAGCCGTGTTGAGCAGAAAACTGAGATTTGTTTATAAAAAACGTCTGAACAGGTAGCGAGAACAACGTGAAAAAAGTGTTAGCAGCTGACGAGGAAGCTTCTAAACAGTGGCTGCATCCTCCAGCGCAGGACACGTCAACGCGAAGAGGCGACGTCAAACCAAAACATCAACGCGCTGGTGGCCAAACTTCCTCAAATCTCCGTGCAGCGGGCTGTCTACGGTTGGCCAGACTGGCAGTCGACGGCCTGTTGCGTGGCACGGTCAGAGTGCCGATCGGCTCCCGGGGCCGGACCTATTCTCAGCGTGCTATTTTTTCAATTACAGGGAACAATTGCGTGCTCCCCGAACTACTCTTACTCTCTGGCGACATTAAGACTAATCCAGGCCCCACTACAACTTACACATGTCACCATACACAAAGACATAGACACAATAGCACCATGAGACACATACAGAAGTATAATATTAACATATTACAGTACAACGTAGATGGCCTCACAAACAAAATCATGCAGCTTAGGGAATTCGTACACAAACAAAACATTCACATAGCACTTATACAAGAAACAAAACTAAAACGCACACACAAAACACCCACCATCCCTGACTTCACGGCGATCCGTCAAGATCGTACTGGGGGTAACGGGGGTGGACTCATCACTTACATACGTAAAAGCATTAGCTACACTGATGCTACCCAAAACATTACAAACACAATCCAAGCAGATAACACGATAGAAATACAGGCAGTTAACATTAAAACACGCGCAAAACACAACACCACACTAATCAACATTTACATCCCACCAGATAGTTCACCTCAGGTGCCAGCCAATTACAATCCACAGTTACACAATCTTGCCTCTCTCACTAATGTCATCTTAGGAGGAGACTTCAACGCCAAAGACACTAGTTGGTACCTGCACAACCAAAACAACACCAGAGGCGCCAACATAGCCACACAACTAAACAGCCTCTTCATTCTTAACAATACAGAAGAACATACACACATACCACATCAAGCAGGATACTCAAACTCCTCCCCAGACATAACGTTCTGTTCCCCCTCACTAGCAACACATACACAATGGAGAACAGAAAAACAACTGTCATCAGACCACCTGCCCATCATCATTACAACACATCTACACTCTGCCCCAACAGCCTTAGGCACACTTACAGAAATTACAAGAAAGCTGATTGGGAACAGTTCAAAATACAGACTGAGGAACAATTCACCACATTAAACAGCACACCCATCATAAACATCGATACAACACTCAAGACATTTAATCAGATTATCAATAATGCAAACAAATACATACCCAAGGGCAACATTAGGAAATACAACCCAAATTACACTAGAGAAATAGCCCACCTCATAAGGCAACGTAACAACCTCAAACATAACACACAAACACCACACACAGAAGCCATAAAGCAGCAGATACAACAGCTCAACACAGAAATAAACAACAAACTCAAAGAAAAACAAACAGAAACATTCAGGGAATTCATAACAACACTAAACCACTCCACAGATACATACAGGCTATACAAGACTATAAACAGCATTACCCACTCTAACAGCGGCATTCACACCTCACACGCGGCTATCTGTCGCAGCCAAAATAATATCCTAACATACACACAACAAGCTAACATTCTAGTTAATCACTACGCAAAGATAAGTCACTTAAACAGAGACAACAACCAGAAACACGCAGACAAACAAACAGCCAGACACAAGAAAACCTACAGACTCGACACGACCATTACACCCTTCAATACAGACCAGACCACCAAGATCATCAAAAACATTAAAAATTCGAAGGCTACTGGACCAGACAACATATCTAACATACACCTTAAACACTTGGGCCCACAAGGAATACTAGCTCTCACAAATATCAGCACATATTCATACCAACACTGTATTATTCCTGACATATGGAAACAAGGTAAAATTATTACACTCCTCAAACCAAACAAAAATCCAACAGAACCAGCTTCCTATAGACCCATTACTTTACTATGCACACCTTCCAAAGTAACAGAAAGACTAATCTTACAAATCACCAACCCACACATACCACTATCGCCTACTCAACATGGATTCAGACCTCACCACTCAACCACGACATTACTCACTAACCTGACGCAGCACATCATGGATGGCATCAACTCTAGAAGACCAGCTCAACGTACACTATTAGCAACAATAGACATTAGTAAAGCATTTGATGCTATCCCACGCTTCCCTCTCATAAACAAAATACTCAACACAAACATGCACAATAACACCAAAAGGTGGCTGAGCAACTATCTCTCAGGAAGATACTCACATGTCACATTTAATGGCAAGTCATCCAAAAACAAGCTTTTTCCGAACGGGGCCCCTCAAGGCTCTGTTCTCTCACCAACACTCTTCAACTTATACATGCATGACATTCCAACACCCATAGATAACAAGCTTACCTTATCATCATATGCAGATGATATCACTCTAACATCCACCCACAACAACATCGACACCGCTACAAATAACCTACAAACATATATAAACAGTATACAAGACTGGCTCACACACAATAGACTCAAAGTAGCGCCCACAAAATCAACCATCACCTTGCTTACAAGCAACACAAAAGAACACCAGGTAATTCCACAACTTACACTAAACAACATCAACATTCCACACACTCACAGAACCAAAATACTAGGTGTCACATACAACACATCATTATCTTTTGCAAACCACATTCAGGACATTAAAAACAAATGTACGTCAAGACTTAACACGCTTAGGGTACTAACCGGCACAAACTTTGGACACCAGCAGGAAACAACATCACTCATCTACAAACAATATATTCGCTCAGTTATGGACTATGCTAGCCCATGCTGGGCACCCATTATCTCAAACACACACATAAACACCTTACAAACAATACAAAACAACGCACTTCGTATCATTACAGGATGCACTCAAACAACACCAATAGAACACCTGCACACAGAAACAAAAATACTAAAAGTTAGGGAACATTTAGACATGAGGGGAACATAATTCATGGCAGCAGCGACAACTAACCCACAACACCCTTGCCACTACATGTACAATCATGCACCAACACCTCGCACCATTAAGGTAACACCAGAGAGACATTATAACCAAATACTCCATTCCATACCACGCCCCACAGACATCACACAGTACAGAAAACACATACACACACACCTAACCCACAAAGCACTGACACGACTCGGTCCGAATGCGGTCCTAGGTGCGAAGCCGCCGCCCATTAACAGGTCAGAGATCAGCCTGAGCAGATCGGATCGAGTTAACTTAGCACGATTCCGATGTGGACATCACCCCAACTTATGGACATATAAACACAGACTAGACAACTCCATAGACGACACCTGCCACCTGTGCCAAGACACACCACAAACAATTGAACACATTATGACGGACTGTACCGCTCTAGCACAACAACGAACACAACACAACATCACGAGTGCGCTGAACCTCTGGTCCACTCCGGAGAGGGCGATCGGTTACCTGCGTGCCGCCGGCTTGCTCGATCAGGGTGGGCTGATCGGCTAAACAACAACAACAACAACAACGTAGATGTTTTAAACTTTGTTTAAATCTGTGGCCAATTTTTTCCAATAAAGTTGGTCTTCCACTGAAAGTGGTTCATCCCAATCAATTTTCTTTTTCCATAAGTCTTGCAAAAGGATTTTGGATCTTGCTGGTAAATATAATCCAATGGGGTCAAAAATTTTGGATGATTCTGAAAGCACTTGTCTTTTTGTAGTGGCATTTGGATTTAAGTTATAACTCTTTGTGCAAAGAGTGTCATTGTGTTCGGAATTCTGTTTTAAAAACCAAAGCATTCCAAATGTTTTCGTGTAATTGTTTGGTTTAATGTTCCCATTGTGGTCTTTTGTTATTTGTTCATTTAATTTAGGAGAATTGGAAACCCACTCTCCCAGTCCAAAATTTCCTTGCTTCATTATGGGTTGTGACATTTTGTAAATTTCAAGCAATTCCTCTTCATTGGCAGTGGAACCAATGAAGTTATCTATGTAAAAGTTTTGTTTTAAAAACTGAACTGTTAAGTTCTCTTAAAATAAGTTTAGGTGGTTTTTAAATGTTAAAGCAAGAATACTTGGAGAACAATTTGCTCCAAAAATAATTACTTTAAATCTGTAGGTTTTGAAACCTTTGTTAAAGTCATGTGGATCATTAAACCACAAAAACCTGAGATGATTTTTATCATACTCAAGCTTCAACTTTATACAGAGGAATGCTTTTTCTATGTCACTCTGCACCGCATAATTGTCTAAGTGGAAGCAAAGGAGAATTTTTACAAGATCTGAGACAAGATTTGGGCCTTCCATGAGACAATCATTTAAACTAACAGAATTTATCCTTTAAACTACAGTTGTATACTACTCTTAGTTTAGTTGTGGATGAGGCTTCTCTGTAAACTCCTCTCTGTGTCAAATAATGACAACCTCGTTTTTTAAAGGGTTCATCAGTAACTTCTTCAATGAAGCCCCTTTCTATTTGTTCTTTGAATATGTTGTTGTATTGTTCTTAAAAATTGTAATTTTTAAGTTTTCTGTAATTTTTATACGGATGTGCCTTAGCTACTTTCAAATTGTCCATTATTTCTGAACAAGGTGTTTTCCAAGGCAGCTCCACATAGTATTGATTGTCTCTGTGTTGTAATGTATCCTTAAATTGTTCTGTCATCAATTGGTCTTCATGTGTAATTGTACTGTCCTTTATGCCAATTGATTCTAATAGTCACAACTGCTGTAACCCTTCATCCAATGTGGAATCATTTTCATTCAAATGATGTGGGATTACTAGTGTTTTTGTTGTTCGAGTTTGTCACACAGTCAGAAATTTGTGAATGTGGTGATTTTGTTTTGTGTGAATTTTGTTTGTGTTCTGTGTTTTCTGTGTCAGTAGTAAGATTGTATTTAGTTATGTCACCCAAAGGTGCAATACCTGTGGGAGTTTGTATGGCTATTCAACATCCAATTTTAATGATGCCTCTATGGACCAGATGAAGATAGTCAGCCCCCAAGAGCATATGTATTAGGGTGTCAATTTTGGGGGTGAAATGACTAAATTGAAAATCATGTGATTTGGTAGCAATTTAATGTAATCATTTGGCATATAAAATAATATCCTTGCTTCAAAAACAATAAAAAATAACTCCTACCTACATCAATTTCAATTCAAAAATTTCATTTTTCCGTAAATTCGTAACAAAATAACAAATGTGCGCAAACATCCTATCAACATTTAAAGTGGCAATAAGATATCATTCAGAGTCTTTATTTGAAAGTAACCAATGCAGTCATGTCCTTTTTGCTGCGGTTCCTTGACATCAGCATTCGGCTTGCTACTTGCGTTTTGATGTAGCCTTCTCGCCTCTCGTGACTGTAAACTTGACTAGCTGCTTCTGTGACCATTTTCACACATCTCTCCACACTCTGAGTGTGAGAAGGCCACTTTGGCACTTGCATTGGGGCCTCTTTAAGTTGTGTTAAATCTTTGTTTGTTATACATGTTGTCAGTGGTGGCTCCAAAACTTCCGAACTCAAGTTAACTAATTCTGACAATTTCGTGGCATTGACATTTATCGGAGGTACCTTCCTTGTCTGAACAGAGCAGTCTCCCAGCTGGTCATCATCTAGTGATGTTCCTCTAAGCTTTAGAATGATTTCCACAGCCTCAGTTCGCTCTTTGGTACATTGGCTACAGAGTATTGCTTGCAAAACTGCCTCTGGCCTAGCATACCAAGCGGACTTTCTCACCACAGGTAACACGATGTCCACAACTACTTTCCTTTGGGTTCTCAGTAGCTGTAATTGAAACAAGATGTGGTTGGGCCCCTCCATCCACATTGGATTAAGTTTTACATTGAACCAGTGAGGAAGATAAAACCCAATAATAAATTCAACAATCAACATCAAATTCTGTAGCATTTTGCCCTTCAGTGCATGTTTGGAAACCCAAATCCTGCAGAAACGAATCGCTGTAGTTAACCAAGGACTGTGACTTATGGGTCCAATCTCCAAGAGAGCCAGATTTTGAGGCAACTCTCCTGATCTGATTGCTTGAACAATACGATAAGCGTAAGATTGATCCGTGCTGAGGTCTTTGATAACTTCTTCAGACAACACTGGAAGGGGAGGACCTACTTCGACCTTTGGAAATTTTGTATTTATTTCTAATTCCGTTGCTTCATCTAGCATGTTGCCAAGGGGGCCTGACCACTTGTTGTTGCTCTCTGTAGGACCATCAAGTTCCTGGATGAGACGACGAAGAGGTAGTTCCCCTGTGTGCAAATCACATACAATCCAAACAAGCCTTCTTCCAAGTTTTTTCTCTAAATGCGTCATAACACCGCCCTGCCATCCAGTGTTCACCGCAGTTGAGTCTCCACCAACGGCCTGCAGTGAACTGTTAAGTCTTCTTTCTTGAAGCCATCATATTATTTGATCAGCAATTACCTCTGCATGTTTCTTGCCTTCTACTTCTGCTTCAGGAACAAAGTGAAACAAATAGCGGCCACCAGGTTCGGAACACACAGAGTAGTGTTCTTCTTTGATGAGACCGGGAAACTTTCTGTCCATTCCCTCTACCTTTATGAGAACTTTTGTGTCATCTCTTCTTCCATCAAACAAAAGGCAAGAGAGACCTTCCTCCTTCAAATCTTTTTCATGCTGATCAGATATTTCCTTCATTATTTTTTCTTGTGCTCTTCTTATCTTATTATGATCTATCACTAAGGATGTATCCTCTCGGCTGATGAGGCCTGCATCTATCCAAGCGGCAGTGGCAATCTCTGCACTCTCGTAGCCCCGTATGGTGGCGAATACTGGCAAGGGCAATGTTTGAGATGTCTTTAGTGTTGTATTTCATTCTCTTCGGCGAAGGTTCAGATGGCATTTTGGAGCTATCATCTGATGTTGCTTCTTTCTGTTTATCTGAAGAGCTTTCAAAGAAGTGAGAAACCTCTTGATAGAGCTCTTCATCTCTTTGGGTGGCTTCTTCACTCTTCTTTTTCTTCCTTAATTCCCTCTCTCGGATTTTCTCTTTTTACAGTACTTAGCAATAACAATCTGTTTTTTGGTTTCTGAAAAATCTGCCGAACCAATCTGCATACTTCCTTGGCCTCCTGCCTTTGTTCTCTGCGCCTTTATGAAAACCAGCTCCAAAACAGGGATCTTCTTCTCACGAGGACAGCGACAATCAATGTGAGGGTGAGGTTCTCTTCTGCATGAGGGAGAACAATTGGCTTCAGAACACAACTCTATGGGACACTGGCAGTTAAAAATGTCAAGAAGAGTATCAAGTGTGTGCAGAAATTTATTTTTCTTTGCTAGTTTTTCTTTACCAAGTGATGTCTCAACTGCTTTGTGCCACAGCTTTGTTAATTTTAGCTCAGTAGTTCTATACTGATTGAGTACAGGTGGTTTGAATAACACATTAGCTTTTTTCTACTGATGCAGAAGAGGGGGAATCATGTCCCTTATGAGCTCTTTCTCTGTGTAGTTCCTTCTATCCTTTGTATTTTGTTCATGAAGGAGTAACCCTAGTCTCAGCATGTCTCGCACTGTTGGTAGTTCTGATACGGGAAGCTTCTTGCCTGTACCGACTAACAGGCTCAAGTGGCATGACGACTGACCTCTTTTCTTCAATTTTGGCATCTTAGGAATATCTGAAAAGAAAGAAAAACATTTAAGTATTTTATATCAATTACGATGTTTCAAAGTTTAGTCATTCGATGTTCTAAAATTCAATAAAAAAATATTTCATGGGATTACAACATAATTAGACAGAAGAATCTGATAATAATAAATAATTGTAATAATCAATAATCCATACTTACAGTTAAACTGTAGTATTCGTCTAGTAGAATAACTATGAAGTAGGTACAAGAGCAATAACAGCAAACCACCGTCTATGACATCTAAGAGGCAACTGAGGACTGAGAGTGAGGGACAGTTCTATTCATGTTGTGACTTGTACATTGTACAACAACTATATGACCTTGAAAACACTCCATATGCGATCAGTGGGATAATTCTGTGACAGATGAATAGTTAATCAATTTATGTCCTATTATTTAGTAAAAGACTCAATTTCTGAAACTTTAAGGTAAAATTGATGTAGGTAAGGGTTATTTTATTTCATTTTGGTTGGCCAATTTCAAGTTTTGACATGAAAAGACTATATTTTCACTACCAAAATTGATTTGAAAAAAGTTGACAAAATTGACACACCCTAATATGTATATCATCAGTTACATCTGCATTAAGGGTTTTATCAGCTATCGTGTATTTGTTTTGAAGTTGCAGCAAAATTTGTTTTAACTCAGCTATTTGTAATTTTTCTTGTTCAACTTTGTCCATAATAACAACCTTAAGGGTTTCAAATGTTCCATCAAGAGTTAAAGTTACATTTGCAGTTTTAAAACTGGCTTGTACTGGGTTTTTAGTAATAAATGATGAAATAAAGAGATCTTCATTTCCTTGTTGCTTCTGAAGTCCCAATTTTTCTATCAGTTGTTTGGTTACAAATGTTTGTTGTGAGCAGGTATCCAATAGACACCTAACCTGTACTATTTGTCCCTTTTTTGCTTTGGATTTCCAAGGTTGTGGTTGTTAAAAGAATTTTTGAATTGTGGTTAATGCTAGATGAACTGATATGCCCATTCATAGCATTTTGAGTTTGTTTCTGTTTGTTTTGGTTTGATTTGGGTGTTTGTTCATAATGTTTGTAAGTTTTTCCATGTCTTTGTGTGTATTACACATGGGGGTAATATGATCAAAACTATTGCAAATCTTACAATTGTATTTCAAATTTGATTTGCAGTCTAACTTATGGTGCCCTGATCCAGTGCATTTTCTACATAAGTTTAGCTGTTCACAACGTTTTGACCTTGCTGTAAAGTCTGTGTATTTGGGACAATTTGTAGACTATGTTCACTGCTAAAACAAAATTTGCATGGTATGGGGTTATACTCAAAAGTAGTTACATTAAATTTTTGTAGAGTAGGGGTCTTTGAGTCTTTTTTTGTCACTTTATTTTCCGCAAATTGAGTTTTGCGGTTGCATTTGAATGTAACTGGTAAGTGTTGAAATCCTTTGTTAGATTTTTGGTTTTCTGAATTGTTGGTTTTTTCTTGTACTGTGTTAAATTTTGGGAGTGTGTAACTTGATTTGTACAGTGCAAGTACAGTTGAAAAATCTTCTCTTAGCTTATCTCTTTGACCCTAGAAGGGAGTTTTTCAAAAACAACAGCTTGATCCAAGCTGTTTCTGTAATGTTTAAATTATATTGCTTTTAAGTTGTCCCATGAGACATTCAAATTCACAGTAAAAGTCAAAGAGGTCACCATAGTTGTCTTTTGGGGTTCGCATGTTCATTACTTTAAGAGCCAAATCATGTATAATTTCATCCTTATTCATGTAATTTCTGTTAAGTAATTCTATTGCCACAGAAAAAGAAGTACCTATGGCTGGCAGTGATTCCACTAATCTGAAGGCAGGGCCTTTCAGATAGTTCACTAAATAACTAAATTTATCAACATCTGTAATGTAGTTTTTATTACCTATAAGGCTATGAAATTTTTCAATAAAAGATTGAAACTTTGTTCTGTCACCTTCAAAAGTGGGTATATACTTCAAATGTGGGCAATTTTGATTTTAGTTCATTGCCCTCAGCCACGTTAGGAGAGAAAAGTGAAGCATTTCGAATAGCTTCTAAGAAGCTTTCATTGGTGTCTTGTCTTTTGCAGTCATCAAGTTGGTTTTGAATTTCAGAAATATAGAAATTAACTTTTGTAATGTAATTACTGTCATATCGGAGAGTAGAATACTCATCATCTGTTCATTTAAATGTGTCGTCAATTTCTGTAATTATTTTCTCCTGTAATTTCCAAATTTAACAGGTAGCAAAAGAGTCTAAAAAGTATGAGAGATTAGTGACCTGAATTATTTTAAAAGTCTGGAAATAGTAAAAGAAGGAATTTCCACCCAAAAAAAAAAAAAATACTTAGCAACTAAGCAAAAGGTCTAAGTGATTAGCGATTGAAAAACAACAACCACATGATGGACAAAGCTGTAGCCAGAGCTGAAAAACAGACGAGGCGAAAATATAATGTCTCATT
Organism: Bathynomus jamesi; assembly: GCA_023014485.1. Classification (NCBI taxonomy): domain Eukaryota; kingdom Metazoa; phylum Arthropoda; class Malacostraca; order Isopoda; family Cirolanidae; genus Bathynomus; species Bathynomus jamesi. The sequence goes on along the minus strand of JAJOZX010006415.1, from coordinate 46,854 downwards.
TCTGGTTTTAAATTTGAGTCATTATATGGTATTAAATTTGAAGCTTGTTTTTAAACTTGCTTACGTGGAGAAAAAGTCACGAATATCTGCTGATGCCGTTCTTTTCATTTTTCACCAATAAAACAAATACTCAGGCAACAAAACAATGACAAGCCATTGGACATGCCTGTGCCTGCATTACAGAGTTGCGAACTGAAACTTACAGGAGCGCTAGACTTTTGCCTAAAAAGCGCTGGATTTCTACGACTCTAGGTAAAATCGAATTTTTGTACTTAATAATTAATAATAATAATAAATTATTAATTATTTTATATATAATTTTATTAATTCTAATTATAATTATTTATTATTAAATTAATAATAATTAAAAATATAATTTGTACGAGACAGGTAAAATCCTATTTCTGTTAATTTCCTCAGATTTCCTTTGAAATTCAATTTCCTCATTGATCCAAAATGTCCGTTAACCCAGACGAGGCGGCCGTCTCGTCTGCCTCAACGTGGCTACGGGTATGATGGATATATTAAAAATTCTAAACTTCCTGTAATATAATATAATATATATATATATATATATATATATATATATATACAGGGTGGGGCACGGGAATCAAGTGTTTTTTGAATAGCTAGTAATCGGCCATTAGGAATGGGAGGGGCGTGCGGTAGGTAGCATTCCATTCCTGGATTCATAGCATTTAACTTTAACTAACACTCACCTTTATCTTTCAGGTGCCATCATGGAGCAGTGGACGTTAGAACACCGCATGTTCGCGTATGATCATTTTGTTAGGAGTGGCGAGTCAGTGACAGCAGTTCAGCGTGCGTTTCGCTGCAGATTCAACATTCATCGAAATGACTGTTCCCGCACGTGACACAATCTTACGTTGGGTTAACAATCTTCGAACAGGAGGCTCAATAATGAAAACAAAACCGAAGGGGCCGCAACGCACTGTGCGTACTCCAGAGAACGTTGAAAGGGTCAGACAAGCGATGTTGCAAAGCCCAGGCCGCTCTGCTCGGAGACATTCAGCTGCACTCGGAATCAGCAATCGTACTGTTAGACGGATTTTGCATGAAGAATTACATTTTCACACATACAAGTTAGCGATGGTGCAGGAATTGAATGTAAACGATTGCCCCCAACGACTGAATTTTGCACAGGAAATGCTTGCACTTTATGAGCAGAATGAAAACATGATGGTGGTAATGAGTGATGAAGCCCATTTCCACCTTAATGGGGCCGTCAACAATCAAAACTGTCGGTATTGGGCTGCTGAAAATCCGCGACAACTCCATGAAAAACCGCTGCATAGCCCTAAGGTTACAGTTCGGTGCGCGGTGGAAAGTTTGGCGTCATCGGTCCCTATTTCTTCGAACAAAATGGGGTTACCGTTACCATAACATCTGGGCGTTACATTGAGATGGTGAACACCTTTTTCATCCCTGAGTTACGAAGAAGGCGTATTGCTCGTCGACATTTGTGGTTTCAGCAAGATGGGGCCACGCCACACACCGCCAGAGCGTCAATGGCTGTTCTTCGCCCCCTGTTTCCCAACCATCTCATTTCGAGATTTGGTGACATTGCATGGCCCCCTCGGTCCCCTGACTTGTCCACATGTGACTTCTTTCTATGGGGGTACCTCAAGTCACGTGTCTACGAGGACAAGCCCCGTACATTAGATGCATTGAAGGAAGCGATCCGTCAACAAATCATCCAAATCAACAGAAACCTGCTGGGAAGAGTGGAGGCCAATTTTCGTAAACGCCTTCAACAATGCGTCGACGGCCAAGGACATCATATGCCAGATATAATTTTCGGTACATGATTATTATGATATGAAATGCTATGTTCTTACGAATGTTGTTCTACCAATATATTTTCTTTAAAAAAATAAATATCATTTTCCTGATTATTCCAAAAACACTTGGTTCCCGTGCCCCACCCTGTATATATATATATAGTCATGCGGTTTGCTTCTACAAAGCTTCAATTTAATATTTAGGAGAAATCCAATGACAAGGAGGAATGTAAATGCCATGAAAAGTCTTCTTTAATGCGCAACGTTTCGAGCAATACGCTCATCATCAGGCTAGATAATAACAATATGAAATTAGAATCAATAAATAAATGTGAACAAGACAAAATAATTTCTATAAAACCTATTCATTAAAAGCAAATTTTAAAAGGACTAAAAGAAGAGGGTTAAATTCAAAGTTATAAAAATTTACATATAAAATTACAAGAAATTTAAAAAGCTATTTTTAAATTACATATAGTAAATTTGAAATTAGTACACTGGAATAATTAACACTAATACAATGGAATAATTAACACTACGAACCTTTCAATGCTGGTTCCGAGGCACGAGTAATTTAAAACAAAACAAAACAGGAAACAAGCTATGGGGAGGGGGGAGGGGAGGGGAGTTGGGGAGGGGGATTATAAAAATTTAGAGGGACAGCTGAGGAATCCACGTTTAGAGAAGGGGTCAATGTTTTAATATAAAGAGATTCCAAAATTCTAAGTGAGTTAGGACAAGAATTACAACCGAGAATTTTAAAATTATCTAAAGTGACATCAGTTTTACATTTTATACTATGTTCCCGAATACTAGAGGCTTCTTTTTTATTTAAAATTTTACCTGTTCGGCAACTTATTCCCATATGCGAATAAAATCTAGCCCTGAGGGAGCGCACGGTGCTGCCAATATAAGTACCAAGGAGACACCTTGGGCAGGTAAATAAATATACAACACCGCTACGCAACGAATCAGGAGTTCGATCCTTCGCTGAGAAAAAGCTACCTAAAGACATTTTGTTAATAAATATAATGCGAAAATCAGTATGATAAAAAAATTTTCTTAACAACTTTGTAAATTTAAGTTTAAATTCTTTATTCATGGGACCCATTTCAGGTACCAGGAAATATTTTATATCTTTAGGCACTGAAATACAGGGAAGTTGAGGGCTATAAACATTATTTAAGAAAGATCTTATTAGTTTATCTACATATTGAACAGGAAAACTATTATTGGTAAAATATGATCTTAAATTATTAAATTCATCGTTTAGTAAGGTAAAACTAGAGGTCAAATTATATCCTCTGAACAAGAGAGTTTTAATACACGACATCTTATAGTTGAAATCAGTAAAACTAAAGAAATTCATGCCCAAACCAGTAAAAGTGGGTTTCCTGTAAACTGATGTAGTAATAGAATCACCTTTTTTCGAAATTAAAAGATCTAAAAAGGGAAGGGAGCCATTTTTCTCAGTTTCCATTGTATAAGTTATATTGGGGTGCAGAGAATTTAAGAAGTTAAAAAATTGTTGCGCTTGTACAGCATTATCAAAAACAGCTATCGAGTCATCAACGAAGCGTCGATAGAAAATTGGTTTACAATGGGTGGGAGATTGTCTAAAAATTACACTTTCTAAATGAGTCATAAAAAAGTCAGCTGATAAAGGTCCGACGGGTGATCCCATCCCAACACCATCAATTTGTTGGTAAACCTTATTATTGAAAGTAAAATAACATTGCTTGAAAACCAATTCTAAAAGTTCCTTAAAATAAGACCATGAAAAACCATGAAAACTATCATCAGAGCTAAAAACCCTATCTAAAATAATGGCAATAGTTTCTGATACAGGTACATTCGTGAAAAGCGACTTTACATCAAAACTGACAAAAAACTTTTTTGAATCGAAATTCTCACTAAGAAGATCTTTTTGAAATTCATAAGAGTTATTTATAGTATAAGCATTTTTCGCAAAAGGTGACAGGAGACCAACAACAAATTTTGCCAATTGAAAGGTAGGTAAGTTATACGAAGCTAAAATAGGACGGAGAGGTGTTCCAACTTTATGGATTTTAGGCAAACAGTATAATTGAGCAAGATCAGAACCAGATACGAACAACTGAGAGTAAGTATCGTTTTTTATTATCTTTAAAGACTTTAATCGTGACAAAAATCTATTAACTTGGTCTTCCAACCTTAAAATGACTTTATTGACGGGTTCAAGAATTTGTTTGAATTTGCTAACATCACTTAGGATTTCATTAGTTTTATTTATGTAATCAGATTTATTCAAAATAACAACTCCGTTGCCCTTGTCCGGTCTAGTCACAACAATCTCCTGGTTCTTTGCCAAATTCTTAATAACCTGCAAGTCACTCTTCTTAAATATGAAAGATTTAAATTTAAGGTTTCTAAGTTTGTGAAAAAATTCATGAGTTAAATTAGCAAACTGACATTTAAAATTATTAAAATCACCGACATGGGGAACATTTTTCAAGCCATTAAAATTTTTTCAAAGTAAAGAAAAAACGAAGGCTTATATATTTGAAATAACGGAAGCTTAAATTGCAAGCCAAGTGAGAGTAAAAACTTTTCCCGAGGGGAGAGGGTGTAACTAGAAAAATTCGAAATTACTTTATCAGAATTGAAAAAATTAGGTGAATTCAGGCCCAGGGCCTTTAACTTACGTTCATGAGTTTCAGAAATGGTAGAATGAAACTTTTCAAGTTCACGTTGTACAAGAGAAATTATTAATAAATAATCCAACAACGAAAGGGTATTTTTAAGGGTAATTATATGATGCTCAAGCGACTTATTATGCGAGTCTGAAATTTTGATTTTATAATTAATTTCATTATTTAATAAATATTCCAGGGAAGATTGATAAAATTCAGAGTCATATAGATTGTCACGATAAAGTTTGAAGTAAACGAATTTCGGGAAAACCCTGCAGGTACGACACATTTCAAGAAAATAACAATCGAGTTTTGACTTGAGAAGCTTTCGTGAAGTCTTCCAAACATGGCGATAAGCCCTAAGGCCATCTTGTCCATACCTTGAGTATATATAGTCATGCGGTTTGCTTCTACAAAGCTTCAATTTAATATTTAGGAGAAATCCAATGACAAGGAGGAATGTAAATGCCATGAAAAGTCTTCTTTAATGCGCAACGTTTCGAGCAATACGCTCATCATCAGGCTAGATAATAACAATATGAAATTAGAATCAATAAATAAATGTGAACAAGACAAAATAATTTCTATAAAACCTATTCATTAAAAGCAAATTTTAAAAGGACTAAAAGAAGAGGGTTAAATTCAAAGTTATAAAAATTTACATATAAAATTACAAGAAATTTAAAAAGCTATTTTTAAATTACATATAGTAAATTTGAAATTAGTACACTGGAATAATTAACACTAATACAATGGAATAATTAACACTACGAACCTTTCAATGCTGGTTCCGAGGCACGAGTAATTTAAAACAAAACAAAACAGGAAACAAGCTATGGGGGAGGGGGGAGGGGGATTGGGGAGGGGGATTATAAAAATTTAGAGGGACAGCTGAGGAATCCACGTTTAGAGAAGGGGTCAATGTTTTAATATAAAGAGATTCCAAAATTCTAAGTGAGTTAGGACAAGAATTACAACCGAGAATTTTAAAATTATCTAAAGTGACATCAGTTTTACATTTTATACTATGTTCCCGAATACTAGAGGCTTCTTTTTTATTTAAAATTTTACCTGTTCGGCAACTTATTCCCATATGCGAATAAAATCTAGCCCTGAGGGAGCGCACGGTGCTGCCAATATAAGTACCAAGGAGACACCTTGGGCAGGTAAATAAATATACAACACCGCTACGCAACGAATCAGGAGTTCGATCCTTCGCTGAGAAAAAGCTACCTAAAGACATTTTGTTAATAAATATAATGCGAAAATCAGTATGATAAAAAAATTTTCTTAACAACTTTGTAAATTTAAGTTTAAATTCTTTATTCATGGGACCCATTTCAGGTACCAGGAAATATTTTATATCTTTAGGCACTGAAATACAGGGAAGTTGAGGGCTATAAACATTATTTAAGAAAGATCTTATTAGTTTATCTACATATTGAACAGGAAAACTATTATTGGTAAAATATGATCTTAAATTATTAAATTCATCGTTTAGTAAGGTAAAACTAGAGGTCAAATTATATCCTCTGAACAAGAGAGTTTTAATACACGACATCTTATAGTTGAAATCAGTAAAACTAAAGAAATTCATGCCCAAACCAGTAAAAGTGGGTTTCCTGTAAACTGATGTAGTAATAGAATCACCTTTTTTCGAAATTAAAAGATCTAAAAAGGGAAGGGAGCCATTTTTCTCAGTTTCCATTGTATAAGTTATATTGGGGTGCAGAGAATTTAAGAAGTTAAAAAATTGTTGCGCTTGTACAGCATTATCAAAAACAGCTATCGAGTCATCAACGAAGCGTCGATAGAAAATTGGTTTACAATGGGTGGGAGATTGTCTAAAAATTACACTTTCTAAATGAGTCATAAAAAAGTCAGCTGATAAAGGTCCGACGGGTGATCCCATCCCAACACCATCAATTTGTTGGTAAACCTTATTATTGAAAGTAAAATAACATTGCTTGAAAACCAATTCTAAAAGTTCCTTAAAATAAGACCATGAAAAACCATGAAAACTATCATCAGAGCTAAAAACCCTATCTAAAATAATGGCAATAGTTTCTGATACAGGTACATTCGTGAAAAGCGACTTTACATCAAAACTGACAAAAAACTTTTTTGAATCGAAATTCTCACTAAGAAGATCTTTTTGAAATTCATAAGAGTTATTTATAGTATAAGCATTTTTCGCAAAAGGTGACAGGAGACCAACAACAAATTTTGCCAATTGAAAGGTAGGTAAGTTATACGAAGCTAAAATAGGACGGAGAGGTGTTCCAACTTTATGGATTTTAGGCAAACAGTATAATTGAGCAAGATCAGAACCAGATACGAACAACTGAGAGTAAGTATCGTTTTTTATTATCTTTAAAGACTTTAATCGTGACAAAAATCTATTAACTTGGTCTTCCAACCTTAAAATGACTTTATTGACGGGTTCAAGAATTTGTTTGAATTTGCTAACATCACTTAGGATTTCATTAGTTTTATTTATGTAATCAGATTTATTCAAAATAACAACTCCGTTGCCCTTGTCCGGTCTAGTCACAACAATCTCCTGGTTCTTTGCCAAATTCTTAATAACCTGCAAGTCACTCTTCTTAAATATGAAAGATTTAAATTTAAGGTTTCTAAGTTTGTGAAAAAATTCATGAGTTAAATTAGCAAACTGACATTTAAAATTATTAAAATCACCGACATGGGGAACATTTTTCAAGCCATTAAAATTTTTCAAAGTAAAGAAAAAACGAAGGCTTATATATTTGAAAAACGGAAGCTTAAATTGCAAGCCAAGTGAGAGTAAAACTTTTCCCGAGGGGAGAGGGTGTAACTAGAAAAATTCGAAATTACTTTATCAGAATTGAAAAAATTAGGTGAATTCAGGCCCAGGGCCTTTAACTTACGTTCATGAGTTTCAGAAATGGTAGAATGAAACTTTTCAAGTTCACGTTGTACAAGAGAAATTATTAATAAATAATCCAACAACGAAAGGGTATTTAAGGGTAATTATATGATGCTCAAGCGACTTATTATGCGAGTCTGAAATTTTGATTTTATAATTAATTTCATTATTTAATAAATATTCCAGGGAAGATTGATAAAATTCAGAGTCATATAGATTGTCACGATAAAGTTTGAAGTAAACGAATTTCGGGAAAACCCTGCAGGTACGACACATTTCAAGAAAATAACAATCGAGTTTTGACTTGAGAAGCTTTCGTGAAGTCTTCCAAACATGGCGATAAGCCCTAAGGCCATCTTGTCCATACCTTGAGTATATATAGTCATGCGGTTTGCTTCTACAAAGCTTCAATTTAATATTTAGGAGAAATCCAATGACAAGGAGGAATGTAAATGCCATGAAAAGTCTTCTTTAATGCGCAACGTTTCGAGCAATACGCTCATCAGGCTAGATAATAACAATATGAAATTAGAATCAATAAATAAATGTGAACAAGACAAAATAATTTCTATAAAACCTATTCATTAAAAGCAAATTTTAAAAGGACTAAAAGAAGAGGGTTAAATTCAAAGTTATAAAAATTTACATATAAAATTACAAGAAATTTAAAAAGCTATTTTTAAATTACATATAGTAAATTTGAAATTAGTACACTGGAATAATTAACACTAATACAATGGAATAATTAACACTACGAACCTTTCAATGCTGGTTCCGAGGCACGAGTAATTTAAAACAAAACAAAACAGGAAACAAGCTATGGGGGAGGGGGGGGGAGGGGGGGGGATTATAAAAAATTTAGAGGGACAGCTGAGGAATCCACGTTTAGAGAAGGGGTCAATGTTTTAATATAAAGAGATTCCAAAATTCTAAGTGAGTTAGGACAAGAATTACAACCGAGAATTTTAAAATTATCTAAAGTGACATCAGTTTTACATTTTATACTATGTTCCCGAATACTAGAGGCTTCTTTTTTATTTAAAATTTTACCTGTTCGGCAACTTATTCCCATATGCGAATAAAATCTAGCCCTGAGGGAGCGCACGGTGCTGCCAATATAAGTACCAAGGAGACACCTTGGGCAGGTAAATAAATATACAACACCGCTACGCAACGAATCAGGAGTTCGATCCTTCGCTGAGAAAAAGCTACCTAAAGACATTTTGTTAATAAATATAATGCGAAAATCAGTATGATAAAAAAATTTTCTTAACAACTTTGTAAATTTAAGTTTAAATTCTTTATTCATGGGACCCATTTCAGGTACCAGGAAATATTTTATATCTTTAGGCACTGAAATACAGGGAAGTTGAGGGCTATAAACATTACACTGGGCAACATCGTATTTTATTGAATGATATCTGACACTTGATTCTAGGTAATTTGGGTGCGCTGAATACGAATTTCAACTCGGTTTGGCTCTATCAGGTCCTGATTCTTGTCGACAGCTTATGTGCCATTTTCCAGATTTTTCAAATTAGGACTAAAAAATTAAGTCATGTGTTAAATTTTTTTTTCAAGTTTCATGAATACAAGCAGTTCAAACTACAGTAAAATTACATTATAACGATAGAAATGACTTAAAATAAAAAAACAAACAGATATGAAGCTTTCACTGTGGCAAAAATTTTCTTTCGTAAGACTTTCTAGCGTATTTGCTTGTTGATGGCAGGTCTCTTTTCAAGCACCAGCAGTAATCAGCCATCATGTGGGAATCCCAGCGGCCTTGGTACCGTTCCTCCATAATTTTTATATCTTGGTGGAATCTCTCCCCTTGTTCGTCACTTACATCACCTAAATTACTTGGAAATTGGTCAAGATGGCTATTCAAAAAATGCATTTTTATGCTCATATTGCAACCTAACTCTTTGTAGTCCCTTAAAAGTTTTTTTACGATTTCTTCGTAGTTATCTGCCCTATAATTGCCTAAAAAGTTTTCTATCAAGTCCACGAATGAGAACCAGCCATATTTTTCGCGTTCATTCATGACATTAGGAAAATTGCTGTCTTTAATCATTGTTCTTATTTGTGGACCGTCGAAAATTCCCGCCTTGATTTTTTCATAACTTAAACTTGGAAATTTTGAAGTTATGTATTTGAAACACTCGCCGTTCGTATCTAAAGCTTTTACATATTGTTTAATGAGGCCTAGTTTTATATGCAGCGGAGGAAATATGATTTTATCTCTGCTCACTAAAGGTGGATTAATTACGTTTTTTTCTCCGACAGTAAGTGATGTTCGTGCTGGCCAGATTTGTTTGAAATAATGTTCTTCCTTGGCTCTGCTGTCCCATAAGCAAAGGAAGCAGGGATATTTAGTATACCCTCCTTGTTGTCCTAGCAGAAAATTAACCATTTTTAAGTCAACACATATGATCCACTCGTGTTCCCTATATTTGATAAGATTTAAAACCTTTTCTATATGTTCATACTTTTCTTTTAATTTTGTTGAGTGCCCAATCGGTATCGAGCCGTATAGATTGCCATTATGCAACAACACACACTTAAGACTTCTTTTCGAACTGTCTAAAAACAAGCGCCAATCATTTGCATCGTAAGACTCAACCCCCATCTTCTTTAACAAACCAACTATGTCGCAGCAATATACTAAACTATCCTCTGTTCTAAAATATTTAACAAGTTCTTCTTCTCTTTTCTGTAAAATGAAATGTATGTGTTTGAAGTAAGCAAGTTTTTCTCTTTAAGTCTTGAAGCTAAAATTTCCGCAGCCTTTTTTGGCAAATTTAGATCCCTTACAAGATCATTCAACTCGGCCTGGTTAAACTTTTGCGGATCGTTTTGACTTTCAAATACGCTGGGGTCAAAATCGGTGTCTGACTCCTCAAAGTGCATAACAATATTTTCAGGAACATCTTCAACTAATTCTTGAGTTGGCAGACCCTTAAATTTTGGAATGGGGATCTCATTTGAATGTAGCATAGGTCGTATCGCGGTGTCGAAATTTGGGTACTCGATACAATGTTATTTTTCTTAGTGAAGCCCGAAGTCTTGACAAAGCAAAGGTAGCAATCGGTCTCGTGGTTAGTAGGCTCTCGCCACACCTGATATGGAAAAAAAATTGTAAAGCGTTAACAAAAGCGACGAGAGACTTGTTTTATGAATTTTATCAAAAGTTATCACCCAAAAATTTAACATTCTATGTGTTTCAACCTTATGCAATATTTGAGATTCTTATAAACATTTTCTGTAAATTTTTGTTTATGTACCTAAGTTACAATTACATTTAGGTAAGTTACAGTATACTAGTGATTAAATTACGTAGTATTTTATGAAATCATAAACTTACCATCGGAACTCCAAAAGGTATTTTTGAATCCGAACCCTTCGTCCAATGTCGCAGTCTTTCAATGCATATAGTGCAGGCTTATGTGGAGCCCACGATTTATCTTGGTCCCCCAGTTTTATGCCAAAATAAGCTAAGTAAGCTCTTTTACGAAGTCAGTAATATTTGCTCGTTGATGTGGAAGTGTAAAATTTCCACATATATAACAGAAGGAATCAGGGTTGTTTTTGCATTTGAACTTTCTAGTGCTTGATGACATATTGCTTGAGTGTTCTGCCAATTTGTAAAGGTATTTAAAGCCCTTAATTCATATAAATTTAAGAAAATCTGAAATATAAACACAAAAATTAGTTTAAATAGGTACTTAGTATGAAATAGGTACTTAATCTATGAAATTAAAATAGAAACACGGATGAGTAGGTACAATATAAATTACGTCTAATTAAATCAACTATATTAAATCACGATGACAAAATTACTCACTAAATCATATGCCAATTCAAAATTATGTTAATGCCCAAACTTAATTAACTAACTCAACTGACTGATGACTGACTGACTGATTGAATTGACTGATTAACTCTGGAAACGAGTCGCTTTTATATATTTTAGTTGTCCCTCTAGAATACTCTACAGAGAACAGGAACGCTCGAGAAAATTTTAGAATTCTATGATATTTTTAGCTTAATTTACTAATATTAAAATGGGTTAAAAATGACAAAATTAAAAATATTTTTAGGGTGTTACATATAAAAATATACATAATACAACAATACCATAACAATAGGTACAAATACCTAGATAAAAACCTAGTTGCATAATGTGTAACTGCAAAAAGACTTAGCGAGTATTGAGAAAAAAACCTTTTTATGAATACGACGAAAGAGGAGGGGTGTTGAGCAAAATCAGGACTGATAGAGCAAAACCGAGTAAAATTCGTGCTCAGCGCACCCAAATTACCTAGAACTAACTGTCAAATCTAATTCAATAGAAAAAAGTTGACATTTGTTCCCCAGTGTTATTTAAGAAAGATCTTATTAGTTTATCCACATATTGAACAGGAAAACTATTATTGGTAAAATATGATCTTAAATTATTAAATTCATCGTTTAGTAAGGTAAAACTAGAGGTCAAATTATATCCTCTGAACAAGAGAGTTTTAATACACGACATCTTATAGTTGAAATCAGTAAAACTAAAGAAATTCATGCCCAAACCAGTAAAAGTGGGTTTCCTGTAAATTGATGTAGTAATAGAATCACCTTTTTTCGAAATTAAAAGATCTAAAAAGGGAAGGGAGCCATTTTTCTCAGTTTCCATTGTATAAGTTATATTGGGGTGCAGAGAATTTAAGAAGTTAAAAAATTGTTGCGCTTGTACAGCATTATCAAAAACAGCTATCGAGTCATCAACGAAGCGTCGATAGAAAATTGGTTTACAATGGGTGGGAGATTGTCTAAAAATTACACTTTCTAAATGAGTCATAAAAAAGTCAGCTGATAAAGGTCCGACGGGTGATCCCATCCCAACACCATCAATTTGTTGGTAAACCTTATTATTGAAAGTAAAATAACATTGCTTGAAAACCAATTCTAAAAGTTCCTTAAAATAAGACCATGAAAAACCATGAAAACTATCATCTAAAAAACCCTATCTAAAATAATGGCAATAGTTTCTGATACAGGTACATTCGTGAAAAGCGACTTTACATCAAAACTGACAAAAAACTTTTTTGAATCGAAATTCTCACTAAGAAGATCTTTTTGAAATTCATAAAAGTTATTTATAGTATAAGCATTTTTCGCAAAAGGTGACAGGAGACCAACAACAAATTTTGCCAATTGAAAGGTAGGTAAGTTATACGAAGCTAAAATAGGAAGGAGAGGTGTTCCAACTTTATGGATTTTAGGCAAACAGTATAATTGAACAAGATCAGAACCAGATACGAACAACTGAGAGTAAGTATCGTTTTTTATTATCTTTAAAGACTTTAATCGTGACAAAAATCTATTAACTTGGTCTTCCAACCTTAAAATGACTTTATTGACGGGTTCAAGAATTTGTTTGAATTTGCTAACATCACTTAGGATTTCATTAGTTTTATTTATGTAATCAGATTTATTGAAAATAACAACTCCGTTACCCTTGTCCGGTCTAGTCACAACAATCTCCTGGTTCTTTGCCAAATTCTTAATAACCTGCAAGTCACTCTTCTTAAATATGAAAGATTTAAATTTAAGGTTTCTAAGTTTGTGAAAAAATTCATGAGTTAAATTAGCAAACTGACATTTAAAATTATTAAAATCACCGACATGGGGAACATTTTTCAAGCTATTAAAATTTTTTTCAAAGTAAAGAAAAAACGAAGGCTTATATATTTGAAATAACGGAAGCTTAAATTGCAAGCCAAGTGAGAGTAAAAACTTTTCCCGAGGGGAGAGGGTGTAACTAGAAAAATTCGAAATTACTTTATCAGAATTGAAAAAATTAGGTGAATTCAGGCCAGGGCCTTTAACTTACGTTCATGAGTTTCAGAAATGGTAGAATGAAACTTTTCAAGTTCACGTTGTACAAGAGAAATTATTAATAAATAATCCAACAACGAAAGGGTATTGTTAAGGGTAATTATATGATGCTCAAGCGACTTATTATGCGAGTCTGAAATTTTGATTTTATAATTAATTTCATTATTTAATAAATATTCCAGAGAAGATTGATAAAATTCAGAGTCATATAGATTGTCACGATAAAGTTTGAAGTAAACGAATTTCGGGAAAACCCTGCAGGTACGACACATTTCAAGAAAATAACAATCGAGTTTTGACTTGAGAAGCTTTCGTGAAGTCTTCCAAACATGGCGATAAGCCCTAAGGCCATCTTGTCCATACCTTGAGTATATATAGTCATGCGGTTTGCTTCTACAAAGCTTCAATTTAATATTTAGGAGAAATCCAATGACAAGGAGGAATGTAAATGCCATGAAAAGTCTTCTTTAATGCGCAACGTTTCGAGCAATACGCTCATCATCAGATAATAACAATATGAAATTAGAATCAATAAATAAATGTGAACAAGACAAAATAATTTCTATAAAACCTATTCATTAAAAGCAAATTTTAAAAGGACTAAAAGAAGAGGGTTAAATTCAAAGTTATAAAAATTTACATATAAAATTACAAGAAATTTAAAAAGCTATTTTTAAATTACATATAGTAAATTTGAAATTAGTACACTGGAATAATTAACACTAATACAATGGAATAAGTAACACTACGAACCTTTCAATGCTGGTTCCGAAGCACGAGTAATTTAAAACAAAACAAAACAGGAAACAAGCTATGGGGGAGGGGGGAGGGGAGTTGGGGAGGGGGGATTATAAAAAATTTAGAGGGACAGCTGAGGAATCCACGTTTAGAGAAGGGGTCAATGTTTTAATATAAAGAGATTCCAAAATTCTAAGTGAGTTAGGACAAGAATTACAACCGAGAATTTTAAAATTATCTAAAGTGACATCAGTTTTACATTTTATACTATGTTCCCGAATACTAGAGGCTTCTTTTTTATTTAAAATTTTACCTGTTCGGCAACTTATTCCCATATGCGAATAAAATCTAGCCCTGAGGGAGCGCACGGTGCTGCCAATATAAGTACCAAGGAGACACCTTGGGCAGGTAAATAAATATACAACACCGCTACGCAACGAATCAGGAGTTCGATCCTTCGCTGAGAAAAAGCTACCTAAAGACATTTTGTTAATAAATATAATGCGAAAATCAGTATGATAAAAAAATTTTCTTAACAACTTTGTAAATTTAAGTTTAAATTCTTTATTCATGGGACCCATTTCAGGTACCAGGAAATATTTTATATCTTTAGGCACTGAAATACAGGGAAGTTGAGGGCTATAAACATTACACTGGGCAACATCGTATTTTATTGAATGATACCTGACACTTGATTCTAGGTAAGTTGGGTGCGCTGAATACGAATTTCAACTCGGTTTGGCTCTATCAGGTCCTGATTCTTGTCGACAGCTTATGTGCCATTTTCCAGATTTTTCAAATTAGGACTAAAAAATTAAGTCATGTGTTAAATTTTTTTTTCAAGTTTCATGAATACAAGCAGTTCAAACTACAGTAAAATTACATTATAACGATAGAAATGACTTAAAATAAAAAAACAAACAGATATGAAGCTTTCACTGTGGCAAAAATTTTCTTTCGTAAGACTTTCTAGCGTATTTGCTTGTTGATGGCAGGTCTCTTTTCAAGCACCAGCAGTAATCAGCCATCATGTGGGAATCCCAGCGGCCTTGGTACCGTTCCTCCATAATTTTTATATCTTGGTGGAATCTCTCCCCTTGTTCGTCACTTACATCACCTAAATTACTTGGAAATTGGTCAAGATGGCTATTCAAAAAATGCATTTTTATGCTCATATTGCAACCTAACTCTTTGTAGTCCCTTAAAAGTTTTTTTACGATTTCTTCGTAGTTATCTGCCCTATAATTGCCTAAAAAGTTTTCTATCAAGTCCACGAATGAGAACCAGCCATATTTTTCGCGTTCATTCATGACATTAGGAAAATTGCTGTCTTTAATCATTGTTCTTATTTGTGGACCGTCGAAAATTCCCGCCTTGATTTTTTCATAACTTAAACTTGGAAATTTTGAAGTTATGTATTTGAAACACTCGCCGTTCGTATCTAAAGCTTTTACATATTGTTTAATGAGGCCTAGTTTTATATGCAGCGGAGGAAATATGATTTTATCTCTGCTCACTAAAGGTGGATTAATTACGTTTTTTTCTCCGACAGTAAGTGATGTTCGTGCTGGCCAGATTTGTTTGAAATAATGTTCTTCCTTGGCTCTGCTGTCCCATAAGCAAAGGAAGCAGGGATATTTAGTATACCCTCCTTGTTGTCCTAGCAGAAAATTAACCATTTTTAAGTCAACACATATGATCCACTCGTGTTCCCTATATTTGATAAGATTTAAAACCTTTATATGTTCATACTTTTCTTTTAATTTTGTTGAGTGCCCAATCGGTATCGAGCCGTATAGATTGCCATTATGCAACAACACACACTTAAGACTTCTTTCGAACTGTCTAAAAACAAGCGCCAATCATTTGCATCGTAAGACTCAACCCCCATCTTCTTTAACAAACCAACTATGTCGCAGCAATATACTAAACTATCCTCTGTTCTAAATATTTAACAAGTTCTTCTTCTCTTTTTCTGTAAAATGAAATGTATGTGTTTGAAGTAAGCAAGTTTTTCTCTTTAAGTCTTGAAGCTAAAATTTCCGCAGCCTTTTTTGGCAAATTTAGATCCCTTACAAGATCATTCAACTCGGCCTGGTTAAACTTTTGCGGATCGTTTTGACTTTCAAATACGCTGGGGTCAAAATCGGTGTCTGACTCCTCAAAGTGCATAACAATATTTTCAGGAACATCTTCAACTAATTCTTGAGTTGGCAGACCCTTAAATTTTGGAATGGGGATCTCATTTGAATGTAGCATAGGTCGTATCGCGGTGTCGAAATTTGGGTACTCGATACAATGTTTATTTTTCTTAGTGAAGCCCGAAGTCTTGACAAAGCAAAGGTAGCAATCGGTCTCGTGGTTAGTAGGCTCTCGCCACACCTGATATGGAAAAAAAATTGTAAAGCGTTAACAAAAGCGACGAGAGACTTGTTTTTATGAATTTTATCAAAAGTTATCACCCAAAAATTTAACATTTCTATGTGTTTCAACCTTATGCAATATTTGAGATTCTTATAAACATTTTCTGTAAATTTTGTTTATGTACCTAAGTTACAATTACATTTAGGTAAGTTACAGTATACTAGTGATTAAATTACGTAGTTTTATGAAATCATAAACTTACCATCGGAACTCCAAAAGGTATTTTTGAATCCGAACCCTTCGTCCAATGTCGCAGTCTTTCAATGCATATAGTGCAGGCTTTATGTGGAGCCCACGATTTATCTTGGTCCCCCAGTTTTATGCCAAAATAAGCTAAGTAAGCTCTTTTTACGAAGTCAGTAATATTTGCTCGTTGATGTGGAAGTGTAAAATTTCCACATATATAACAGAAGGAATCAGGGTTGTTTTGCATTTGAACTTTCTAGTGCTTGATGACATATTGCTTGAGTGTTCTGCCAATTTGTAAAGGTATTTAAAGCCCTTAATTCATATAAATTTAAGAAAATCTGAAATATAAACACAAAAATTAGTTTAAATAGGTACTTAGTATGAAATAGGTACTTACAATCTATGAAATTAAAATAGAAACACGGATGAGTAGGTACAATATAAATTACGTCTAATTAAATCAACTATATTAAATCACGATGACAAAATTACTCACTAAATCATATGCCAATTCAAAATTATGTTAATGCCCAAACTTAATTAACTAACTCAACTGACTGACTGACTGACTGACTGATTGAATTGACTGATTAACTCTGGAAACGAGTCGCTTTTATATATTTTAGTTGTCCCTCTAGAATACTCTACAGAGAACAGGAACGCTCGAGAAAATTTAGAATTCTATGATATTTTTAGCTTAATTTACTAATATAAAATGGGTTAAAAATGACAAAATTAAAAATATTTTTAGGGTGTTACATATAAAAATATACATAATACAACAATACCATAACAATAGGTACAAATACCTAGATAAAAACCTAGTTGCATAATGTGTAACTGCAAAAAGACTTAGCGAGTATTGAGAAAAAAACCTTTTTATGAATACGACGAAAGAGGAGGGGTGTTGAGCAAAATCAGGACCTGATAGAGCAAAACCGAGTAAAAATTCGTGCTCAGCGCACCCAAATTACCTAGAACTAACTGTCAAATCTAATTCAATAGAAAAAAGTTGACATTTGTTCCCCAGTGTTATTTAAGAAAGATCTTATTAGTTTATCCACATATTGAACAGGAAAACTATTATTGGTAAAATATGATCTTAAATTATTAAATTCATCGTTTAGTAAGGTAAAACTAGAGGTCAAATTATATCCTCTGAACAAGAGAGTTTTAATACACGACATCTTATAGTTGAAATCAGTAAAACTAAAGAAATTCATGCCCAAACCAGTAAAAGTGGGTTTCCTGTAAATTGATGTAGTAATAGAATCACCTTTTTTCGAAATTAAAAGATCTAAAAAGGGAAGGGAGCCATTTTTCTCAGTTTCCATTGTATAAGTTATATTGGGGTGCAGAGAATTTAAGAAGTTAAAAAATTGTTGCGCTTGTACAGCATTATCAAAAACAGCTATCGAGTCATCAACGAAGCGTCGATAGAAAATTGGTTTACAATGGGTGG
Organism: Bathynomus jamesi; assembly: GCA_023014485.1. NCBI lineage: Eukaryota > Metazoa > Arthropoda > Malacostraca > Isopoda > Cirolanidae > Bathynomus > Bathynomus jamesi. The sequence goes on along the minus strand of JAJOZX010006415.1, from coordinate 28,770 downwards.
GAGATTGTCTAAAAATTACACTTTCTAAATGAGTCATAAAAAAGTCAGCTGATAAAGGTCCGACGGGTGATCCCATCCCAACACCATCAATTTGTTGGTAAACCTTATTATTGAAAGTAAAATAACATTGCTTGAAAACCAATTCTAAAAGTTCCTTAAAATAAGACCATGAAAAACCATGAAAACTATCATCAGAGCTAAAAACCCTATCTAAAATAATGGCAATAGTTTCTGATACAGGTACATTCGTGAAAAGCGACTTTACATCAAAACTGACAAAAAACTTTTTTGAATCGAAATTCTCACTAAGAAGATCTTTTTGAAATTCATAAAAGTTATTTATAGTATAAGCATTTTTCGCAAAAGGTGACAGGAGACCAACAACAAATTTTGCCAATTGAAAGGTAGGTAAGTTATACGAAGCTAAAATAGGAAGGAGAGGTGTTCCAACTTTATGGATTTTAGGCAAACAGTATAATTGAACAAGATCAGAACCAGATACGAACAACTGAGAGTAAGTATCGTTTTTTATTATCTTTAAAGACTTTAATCGTGACAAAAATCTATTAACTTGGTCTTCCAACCTTAAAATGACTTTATTGACGGGTTCAAGAATTTGTTTGAATTTGCTAACATCACTTAGGATTTCATTAGTTTTATTTATGTAATCAGATTTATTGAAAATAACAACTCCGTTTGCCAAATTCTTAATAACCTGCAAGTCACTCTTCTTAAATATGAAAGATTTAAATTTAAGGTTTCTAAGTTTGTGAAAAAATTCATGAGTTAAATTAGCAAACTGACATTTAAAATTATTAAAATCACCGACATGGGGAACATTTTTCAAGCCATTAAAATTTTTTTCAAAGTAAAGAAAAAACGAAGGCTTATATATTTGAAATAACGGAAGCTTAAATTGCAAGCCAAGTGAGAGTAAAAACTTTTCCCGAGGGGAGAGGGTGTAACTAGAAAAATTCGAAATTACTTTATCAGAATTGAAAAAATTAGGTGAATTCAGGCCAGGGCCTTTAACTTACGTTCATGAGTTTCAGAAATGGTAGAATGAAACTTTTAAGTTCACGTTGTACAAGAGAAATTATTAATAAATAATCCAACAACGAAAGGGTATTGTTAAGGGTAATTATATGATGCTCAAGCGACTTATTATGCGAGTCTGAAATTTTGATTTTATAATTAATTTCATTATTTAATAAATATTCAGGGAAGATTGATAAAATTCAGAGTCATATAGATTGTCACGATAAAGTTTGAAGTAAACGAATTTCGGGAAAACCCTGCAGGTACGACACATTTCAAGAAAAACAATCGAGTTTTGACTTGAGAAGCTTTCGTGAAGTCTTCCAAACATGGCGATAAGCCCTAAGGCCATCTTGTCCATACCTTGAGTATATATAGTCATGCGGTTTGCTTCTACAAAGCTTCAATTTAATATTTAGGAGAAATCCAATGACAAGGAGGAATGTAAATGCCATGAAAAGTCTTCTTTAATGCGCAACGTTTCGAGCAATACGCTCATCATCAGGCTAGATAATAACAATATGAAATTAGAATCAATAAATAAATGTGACAAGACAAAATAATTTCTATAAAAACCTATTCATTAAAAGCAAATTTTAAAAGGACTAAAAGAAGAGGGTTAAAATTCAAAGTTATAAAAATTTACATATAAAATTACAAGAAATTTAAAAAGCTATTTTTAAATTACATATAGTAAATTTGAAATTAGTACACTGGAATAATTAACACTAATACAATGGAATAATTAACACTACGAACCTTTCAATGCTGGTTCCGAGGCACGAGTAATTTAAAACAAAACAAAACAGGAAACAAGCTATGGGGGAGGGGGGAGGGGAGTTGGGAGGGGGGATTATAAAAAATTTAGAGGGACAGCTGAGGAATCCACGTTTAGAGAAGGGGTCAATTTTTTAATATAAAGAGATTCCAAAATTCTAAGTGAGTTAGGACAAGAATTACAACCGAGAATTTTAAAATTATCTAAAGTGACATCAGTTTTACATTTTATACTATGTTCCCGAATACTAGAGGCTTCTTTTTATTTAAAAATTTTACCTGTTCGGCAACTTATTCCCATATGCGAATAAAATCTAGCCCTGAGGGAGCGCACGTGTGCTGCCAATATAAGTACAAGGAGACACCTTGGGCAGGTAAATAAATATACAACACCGTACGCAACGAATCAGGAGTTCGATCCTTCGCTGAGAAAAAGCTACCTAAAGACATTTTGTTAATAAATATAATGCGAAAATCAGTATGATAAAAAATTTTTCTTAACAACTTTGTAAATTTAAGTTTAAATTCTTTATTCATGGGACCCATTTCAGGTACCAGGAAATATTTTATATCTTTAGGCACTGAAATACAGGGAAGTTGAGGGCTATAAACATTACACTGGGCAACATCGTATTTTATTGAATGATATCTGACACTTGATTCTAGGTAATTTGGGTGCGCTGAATACGAATTTCAACTCGGTTTGGCTCTATCAGGTCCTGATTCTTGTCGACAGCTTATGTGCCATTTTCCAGATTTTTCAAATTAGGACTAAAAAATTAAGTCATGTGTTAAATTTTTTTTTCAAGTTTCATGAATACAAGCAGTTCAAACTACAGTAAAATTACATTATAACGATAGAAATGACTTAAAATAAAAAAACAAACAGATATGAAGCTTTCACTGTGGCAAAATTTTTTTTTGTAAGACTTTCTAGCGTATTTGCTTGTTGATGGCAGGTCTCTTTTCAAGCACCAGCAGTAATCAGCCATCATGTGGGAATCCCAGCGGCCTTGGTACCGTTCCTCCATAATTTTTATATCTTGGTGGAATCTCTCCCTTGTTCGTCACTTACATCACCTAAATTACTTGGAAATTGGTCAAGATGGCTATTCAAAAAATGCATTTTTATGCTCATATTGCAACCTAACTCTTTGTAGTCCCTTAAAAGTTTTTTTACGATTTCTTCGTAGTTATCTGCCCTATAATTGCCTAAAAAGTTTTCTATCAAGTCCACGAATGAGAACCAGCCATTTTTTCGCGTTCATTCATGACATTAGGAAAATTGCTGTCTTTAATCATTGTTCTTATTTGTGGACCGTCGAAAATTCCCGCCTTGATTTTTCATAACTTAAACTTGGAAATTTTGAAGTTATGTATTTGAAACACTCGCCGTTCGTATCTAAAGCTTTACATATTGTTTAATGAGGCCTAGTTTTATATGCAGAGGAGGAAATATGATTTTATCTCTGCTCACTAAAGGTGGATTAATTACGTTTTTTTTCTACGACAGTAAGTGATGTTCGTGCTGGCCAGATTTGTTTGAAATAATGTTCTTCCTTGGCTCTGCTGTCCCATAAGCAAAGGAAGCAGGGATATTTAGTATACCCTCCTTGTTGTCCTAGCAGAAAATTAACCATTTTTAAGTCAACACATATGATCCACTCGTGCTCCCTATATTTGATAAGATTTAAAACCTTTTCTATATGTTCATACTTTTCTTTTAATTTTGTTGAGTGCCCAATCGGTATCGAGCCGTATAGATTGCCATTATGCAACAACACACACTTAAGACTTCTTTTCGAACTGTCTAAAAACAAGCGCCAATCATTTGCATCGTAAGACTCAACCCCCATCTTCTTTAACAAACCAACTATGTCGCAGCAATATACTAAACTATCCTCTGTTCTAAAATATTTAACAAGTTCTTCTTCTCTTTTTCTGTAAAATGAAATGTATGTGTTTGAAGTAAGCAAGTTTTTCTCTTTAAGTCTTGAAGCTAAAATTTCCGCAGCCTTTTTTGGCAAATTTAGATCCCTTACAAGATCATTCAACTCGGCCTGGTTAAACTTTTGCGGATCGTTTTGACTTTCAAATACGCTGGGGTCAAAATCGGTGTCTGACTCCTCAAAGTGCATAACAATATTTTCAGGAACATCTTCAACTAATTCTTGAGTTGGGCAGACCCTTAAATTTTGGAATGGGGATCTCATTTGAATGTAGCACAGGTCGTATCGCGGTGTCGAAATTTGGGTACTCGATACAATGTTTATTTTTCTTAGTGAAGCCCGAAGTCTTGACAAAGCAAAGGTAGCAATCGGTCTCGTGGTTAGTAGGACTCTCGCCACACCTGATATGGAAAAAAAATTGTAAAGCGTTAACAAAAGCGACGAGAGACTTGTTTTTATGAATTTTATCAAAAGTTATCACCCAAACATTTAACATTTCTATGTGTTTCAACCTTATGCAATATTTGAGATTCTTATAAACATTTTCTGTAAATTTTTGTTTATGTACCTAAGTTACAATTACATTTAGGTAAGTTACAGTATACTAGTGATTAAATTACGTAGTTTATAAAATCATAAACTTACCATCGGAACTCCAAAAGGTATTTTTGAATCCGAACCCTTCGTCCAATGTCGCAGTCTTTCAATGCATATAGTGCAGGCTTTATGTGGAGCCCACGATTTATCTTGGTCCCCCAGTTTTATGCCAAAATAAGCTAAGTAAGCTCTTTTTACGAAGTCAGTAATATTTGCTCGTTGATGTGGAAGTGTAAAATTTCCACATATATAACAGAAGGAATCAGGGTTGTTTTTGCATTTGAACTTTCTAGTGCTTGATGACATATTGCTTGAGTGTTCTGCCAATTTGTAAAGGTATTTAAAGCCCTTAATTCATATAAATTTAAGAAAATCTGAAATATAAACACAAAAATTAGTTTAAATAGGTACTTATTATGAAATAGGTACTTACAATCTATGAAATTAAAATAGAAACACGGATGAGTAGGTACAATATAAATTACGTCTAATTAAATCAACTATATTAAATCACGATGACAAAATTACTCACTAAATCATATGCCAATTCAAAATTATGTTAATGCCCAAACTTAATTAACTAACTCAACTGACTGACTGACTGACTGACTGATTGAATTGACTGATTAACTCTGGAAACGAGTCGCTTTTATATATTTTAGTTGTCCCTCTAGAATACTCTACAGAGAACAGGAACGCTCGAGAAAATTTTAGAATTCTATGATATTTTTAGCTTAATTTACTAATATTAAAATGGGTTAAAAATGACAAAATTAAAAATATTTTTAGGGTGTTACATATAAAAATATACATAATACAACAATACCATAACAATAGGTACAAATACCTAGATAAAAACCTAGTTGCATAATGTGTAACTGCAAAAAGACTTAGCGAGTATTGAGAAAAAAACCTTTTTATGAATACGACGAAAGAGGAGGGGTGTTGAGCAAAATCAGGACTTGATAGAGCAAAACCGAGTAAAAATTCGTGCTCAGCGCACCCAAATTACCTAGAACTAACTGTCAAATCTAATTCAGTAGACAAAAAGTTGAAATTTGTTCCCCAGTGTAATAGTTTTCCTGTTCAATATGTAGATAACTAATAAGATCTTTCTTAAATAATGTTTATAGCCCTCAACTTCCCTGTATTTCAGTGCCTAAAGATATAAAATATTTCCTGGTACCTGAAATGGGTCCCATGAATAAAGAATTTAAACTTAAATTTACAAAGTTGTTAAGAAAATTTTTTTATCTTACTGATTTTCGCATTATATTTATTAACAAAATGTCTTTAGGTAGCTTTTTCTCAGCGAGGGATCGAACTCCTGATTCGTTGCGTAGAGGTGTTGTATATTTATTTACCTGCCCAAGGTGTCTCCTTGGTACTTATATTGGCAGCACCGTGCGCTCCCTCAGGGCTAGATTTTATTCGCATATGGGAATAAATTGCCGAACAGGTAAAATTTTAAATAAAAAAGAAGCCTCTAGTATTCGGGAACATAGTATAAAATGTAAAACTGATGTCACTTTAGATAATTTTAAAATTCTCGGTTGTAATTCTTGTCCTAACTCACTTAGAATTTTGGAATCTCTTTATATTAAAACATTGACCCCTTCTCTAAACGTGGATTCCTCAGCTGTACCTCTAAATTTTTTATAATCCCCCCTCCCCAACTCCCCTCCCCACTCCCCCATAGCTTGTTTCCTGTTTTGTTTTGTTTTAAATTACTCGTGCCTCGGAACCAGCATTGAAAGGTTCGTAGTGTTAATTATTCCATTGTATAGTGTTAATTATTCCAGTGTACTAATTTCAAATTTACTATATGTAATTTAAAAATAGCTTTTTAAATTTCTTGTAATTTTATATGTAAATTTTTATAACTTTGAATTTAACCCTCTTCTTTTAGTCCTTTTAAAATTTGCTTTTAATGAATAGGTTTTATAGAAATTATTTTGTCTTGTTCACATTTATTTATTGATTCTAATTTCATATTGTTATTATCTAGCCTGATGATAAGCGTATTGCTCGAAACGTTGCGCATTAAAGAAGACTTTTCATGGCATTTACATTCCTCCTTGTCATTGGATTTCTCCTAAATATTAAATTGAAGCTTTGTAGAAGCAAACCGCATGACTATATGTACTCAAGCTTTTCATGACATTTACATTCCTCCTTGTCATTGGATTTCTCCTAAATATTAAATTGAAGCTTTGTAGAAGCAAACCGCATGACTATATATACTCAAGGTATGGACAAGATGGCCTTAGGGCTTATCGCCATGTTTGGAAGACTTCACGAAAGCTTCTCAAGTCAAAACTCGATTGTTATTTTCTTGAAATGTGTCGTACCTGCAGGGTTTTCTCGAAATTCGTTTACTTCAAACTTTATCGTGACAATCTATATGACTCTGAATTTTATCAATCTTCCCTGGAATATTTATTAAATAATGAAATTAATTATAAAATCAAAATTTCAGACTCGCATAATAAGTCGCTTGAGCATCATATAATTACCCTTAACAATACCCTTTCGTTGTTGGATTATTTATTAATAATTTCTCTTGTACAACGTGAACTTGAAAAGTTTCATTCTACCATTTCTGAAACTCATGAACGTAAGTTAAAGGCCCTGGGCCTGAATTCACCTAATTTTTTCAATTCTAAAGTAATTTCGAATTTTTCTAGTTACACCCTCTCCTCTCGGGAAAAGTTTTTACTCTCACTTGGCTTGCAATTTAAGCTTCCGTTATTTCAAATATATAAGCCTTCGTTTTTTCTTTACTTTGAAAAAATTTTTAATGGCTTGAAAAATGTTCCCCATGTCGGTGATTTTAATAATTTTAAATGTCAGTTTGCTAATTTAACTCATGAATTTTTTCACAAACTTAGAAACCTTAAATTTAAATCTTTCATATTTAAGAAGAGTGACTTGCAGGTTATTAAGAATTTGGCAAAGAACCAGGAGATTGTTGTGACTAGACCGGACAAGGGCAACGGAGTTGTTATTTTGAATAAATCTGATTACATAAATAAAACTAATGAAATCCTAAGTGATGTTAGCAAATTCAAACAAATTCTTGAACCCGTCAATAAAGTCATTTTAAGGTTGGAAGACCAAGTTAATAGATTTTTGTCACGATTAAAGTCTTTAAAGATAATAAAAAACGATACTTACTCTCAGTTGTTCGTATCTGGTTCTGATCTTGCTCAATTATACTGTTTGCCTAAAATCCATAAAGTTGGAACACCTCTCCGTCCTATTTTAGCTTCGTATAACTTACCTACCTTTCAATTGGCAAAATTTTTGTTGGTCTCCTGTCAGTCACCTTTTGCGAAAAATGCTTATACTATAAATATCTCTTAGGAATTTCAAAAAGATCTTCTTAGTGAGAATTTCGATTCAAAAAGTTTTTTGTCAGTTTTGATGTAAAGTCGCTTTTCACGAATGTACCTGTATCAGAAACTATTGCCATTATTTTAGATAGGGATTTTAGCTCTGATGATAGTTTTCATGGTTTTTCATGGTCTTATTTTAAGGAACTTTTAGAATTGGTTTTCAAGCAATGTTATTTTACTTTCAATAATAAGGTTTACCAACAAATTGATGGTGTTGGGATGGGATCACCCGTCGGACCTTTATCAGCTGACTTTTTTATGACTCATTTAGAAAGTGTAATTTTTAGACAATCTCCCACCATTGTAAACCAATTTTCTATCGACGCTTCGTTGATGACTCGATAGCTGTTTTTGATAATGCTGTACAAGCGCAACAATTTTTTAACTTCTTAAATTCTCTGCACCCCAATATAACTTATACAATGGAAACTGAGAAAAATGGCTCCCTTCCCTTTTTAGATCTTTTAATTTCGAAAAAAGGTGATTCTATTACTACATCAGTTTACAGGAAACCCACTTTTACTGGTTTGGGCATGAATTTCTTTAGTTTTACTGATTTCAACTATAAGATGTCGTGTATTAAAACTCTATTGTTCAGAGGATATAATTTGACCTCTAGTTTTACCTTACTAAACGATGAATTTAATAATTTAAGATCATATTTTACCAATAATTATTGGTAAAATATGATCTTAAATTATTAAATTCATCGTTTAGTAAGGTAAAACTACAGGTCAAATTATATCCTCTGAACAAGAGAGTTTTAATAAACGACATCTTAGAGTTGAAATCAGTAAAACTAAAGAAATTCATGCCCAAACCAGTAAAAGTGGGTTTCCTGTAAACTGATGTAGTAATAGAATCACCTTTTTTCGAAATTAAAAGATCTAAAAAGGGAAGGGAGCCATTTTTCTCAGTTTCCATTGTATAAGTTATATTGGGGTGCAGAGAATTTAAGAAGTTAAAAAATTGTTGCGCTTGTACAGCATTATCAAAAACAGCTATCGAGTCATCAACGAAGCGTCGATAGAAAATTGGTTTACAATGGGTGGGAGATTGTCTAAAAATTACACTTTCTAAATGAGTCATAAAAATGTCAGCTGATAAAGGTCCGACGGGTGATCCCATCCCAACACCATCAATTTGTTGGTAAACCTTATTATTGAAAGTAAAATAACATTGCTTGAAAACCAATTCTAAAAGTTCCTTAAAATAAGACCATGAAAAACCATGAAAACTATCATCAGAGCTGAAAACCCTATCTAAAATAATGGCAATAGTTTCTGATACAGGTACATTCGTGAAAAGCGACTTTACATCAAAAGTGACAAAAAACTTTTTTGAATCGAAATTCTCACTAAGAAGATCTTTTTGAAATTCATAAGAGTTATTTATAGTATAAGCATTTTTCGCAAAAGGTGACAGGAGACCAACAACAAATTTTGCCAATTGAAAGGTAGGTAAGTTATACGAAGCTAAAATAGGACGGAGAGGTGTTCCAACTTTATGGATTTTAGGCAAACAGTATAATTGAGCAAGATCAGAACCAGATACGAACAACTGAGAGTAAGTATCGTTTTTTATTATCTTTAAAGACTTTAATCGTGACAAAAATCTATTAACTTGGTCTTCCAACCTTAAAATGACTTTATTGACGGGTTCAAGAATTTGTTTGAATTTGCTAACATCACTTAGGATTTCATTAGTTTTATTTATGTAATCAGATTTATTCAAAATAACAACTCCGTTTCCCTTGTCCGGTCTAGTCACAACAATCTCCTGGTTCTTTGCCAAATTCTTAATAACCTGCAAGTCACTCTTCTTAAATATGAAAGATTTAAATTTAAGGTTTCTAAGTTTGTGAAAAAATTCATGAGTTAAATTAGCAAACTGACATTTAAAATTATTAAAATCACCGACATGGGGAACATTTTTCAAGCCATTAAAAATTTTTTCAAAGTAAAGAAAAAACGAAGGCTTATATATTTGAAATAACGGAAGCTTAAATTGCAAGCCAAGTGAGAGTAAAAACTTTTCCCGAGGGGAGAGGGTGTAACTAGAAAAATTCGAAATTACTTTATCAGAATTGAAAAAATTAGGTGAATTCAGGCCCAGTGCCTTTAATTTACGTTCATGAGTTTCAGAAATGGTAGAATGAAACTTTTCAAGTTCACGTTGTACAAGAGAAATTATTAATAAATAATCCAACAACGAAAGGGTATTTTTAAGGGTAATTATATGATGCTCAAGCGACTTATTAGGCGAGTCTGAAATTTTGATTTTATAATTAATTTCATATTTAATAAATATTCCAGGGAAGATTGATAAAATTCAGAGTCATATAGATTGTCACGATAAAGTTTGAAGTAAACGAATTTCGGGAAAACCCTGCAGGTACGACACATTTCAAGAAAATAACAATCGAGTTTTGACTTGAGAAGCTTTCGTGAAGTCTTCCAAACATGGCGATAAGCCCTAAGGCCATCTTGTCCATACCTTGAGTATATATAGTCATGCGGTTTGCTTCTACAAAGCTTCAATTTAATATTTAGGAGAAATCCAATGAAAAGGAGGAATGTAAATGTCATGAAAAGCTTGAGTATATATAGTCATGCGGTTTGCTTCTACAAAGCTTCAATTTAATATTTAGGAGAATTCCAATGACAAGGAGGAATGTAAATGCCATGAAAAGTCTTCTTTAATGCGCAACGTTTCGAGCAATACGCTCATCATCAGGCTAGATAATAACAATATGAAATTAGAATCAATAATAAATGTGAACAAGACAAAATAATTTCTATAAAACCTATTCATTAAAAGCAAATTTTAAAAGGACTAAAAGAAGAGGGTTAAATTCAAAGTTATAAAAATTTATATATAAAATTACAAGAAATTTAAAAAGCTATTTTTAAATTACATATAGTAAATTTGAAATTAGTACACTGGAATAATTAACACTAATACAATGGAATAATTAACACTACGAACCTTTCAATGCTGGTTCCGAGGCACGAGTAATTTAAAACAAAACAAAACAGGAAACAAGCTATGGGGGAGGGGGGAGGGGGGATTATAAAAAATTTAGAGGGACAGCTGAGGAATCCACGTTTAGAGAAGGGGTCAATGTTTTAATATAAAGAGATTCCAAAATTCTAAGTGAGTTAGGACAAGAATTACAACCGAGAATTATTTTAAAATTATCTAAAGTGACATCAGTTTTACATTTTATACTATGTTCCCGAATACTAGAGGCTTCTTTTTTTATTTAAAATTTTACCTGTTCGGAACTTATTCCCATATACGAATAAAATCTAGCCTGAGGGAGCGCACGGTTCTGCCAATATAAGTACCAAGGAGACACCTTGGGCAGGTAAATAAATATACAACACCGCTACGCAACGAATCAGGAGTTCGATCCTTCGCTGAGAAAAGCTACCTAAAGACATTTTGTTAATAAATATAATGCGAAAATCAGTATGATAAAAATTTTTTCTTAACAACTTTGTAAATTTAAGTTTAAATTCTTTATTCATGGGACCCATTTCAGGTACCAGGAAATATTTTATATCTTTAGGCACTGAAATACAGGGAAGTTGAGGGCTATAACATTATTTAAGAAAGATCTTATTAGTTTATCTACATATTGAACAGAAAAACTATTATTGGTAAAATATGATCTTAAATTATTAAATTCATCGTTTGTAAGGTAAAACTAGAGGTCAAATTATATCCTCTGAACAAGAGAGTTTTAATAAACGACATCTTATAGTTGAAATCAGTAAAACTAAAGAAATTCATGCCCAAACCAGTAAAAGTGGGTTTCCTGTAAACTGATGTAGTAATAGAATCACCTTTTTTCGAAATTAAAAGATCTAAAAAGGGAAGGGAGCCATTTTTCTCAGTTTCCATTGTATAAGTTATATTGGGGTGCAGAGAATTTAAGAAGTTAAAAAATTGTTGCGCTTGTACAGCATTATCAAAAACAGCTATCGAGTCATAAACGAAGCGTCGATAGAAAATTGGTTTACAATGGGTGGGAGATTGTCTAAAAATTACACTTTCTAAATGAGTCATAAAAAAGTCAGCTGATAAAGGTCCGACGGGGTGATCCCATCCCAACACCATCAATTTGCTGGTAAACCTATTATTGAAAGTAAAATAACATTGCTTGAAAACCAATTCTAAAAGTCCTTAAAATAAGACCATGAAAAACCATGAAAAACTATCATCAGAGCTGAAAAACCCTATCTAAAATAATGGCTAATAGTTTCTGATACAGGTACATTCGTGAAAAGCGACTTTACATCAAAAGTGACAAAAAACTTTTTTGAATCGAAATTCTCACTAAGAAGATCTTTTTGAAATTCATAAGAGTTATTTATAGTATAAGCATTTTTCGCAAAAGGTGACAGGAGACCAACAACAAATTTTGCCAATTGAAAGGTAGGTAAGTTATACGAAGCTAAAATAGGACGGAGAGGTGTTCCAACTTTATGGATTTTAGGCAAACAGTATAATTGAGCAAGATCAGAACCAGATACGAACAACTGAGAGTAAGTATCGTTTTTTATTATCTTTAAAGACTTTAATCGTGACAAAAATCTATTAACTTGGTCTTCCAACCTTAAAATGACTTTATTGACGGGTTCAAGAATTTGTTTGAATTTGCTAACATCACTTAGGATTTCATTAGTTTTATTTATGTAATCAGATTTATTCAAAATAACAACTCCGTTTCCCTTGTCCGGTCTAGTCACAACAATCTCCTGGTTCTTTGCCAAATCTTAATAACCTGCAAGTCACTCTTCTTAAATATGAAAGATTTAAATTTAAGGTTTCTAAGTTTGTGAAAAAATTCATGAGTTAAATTAGCAAACTGACATTTAAAATTATTAAAATCACCGACATGGGGAACATTTTTCAAGCCATTAAAAATTTTTTCAAAGTAAAGAAAAAACGAAGGCTTATATATTTGAAATAACGGAAGCTTAAATTGCAAGCCAAGTGAGAGTAAAAACTTTTCCCGAGGGGAGAGGGTGTAACTAGAAAAATTCGAAATTACTTTATCAGAATTGAAAAAATTAGGTGAATTCAGGCCCAGTGCCTTTAATTTACGTTCATGAGTTTCAGAAATGGTAGAATGAAACTTTTCAAGTTCACGTTGTACAAGAGAAATTATTAATAAATAATCCAACAACGAAAGGGTATTTTTAAGGGTAATTATATGATGCTCAAGCGACTTATTAGGCGAGTCTGAAATTTTGATTTTATAATTAATTTCATTATTTAATAAATATTCCAGGGAAGATTGATAAAATTCAGAGTCATATAGATTGTCACGATAAAGTTTGAAGTAAACGAATTTCGGGAAAACCCTGCAGGTACGACACATTTCAAGAAAATAACAATCGAGTTTTGACTTGAGAAGCTTCGTGAAGTCTTCCAAACATGGCGATAAGCCCTAAGGCCATCTTGTCCATACCTTGAGTATATATAGTCATGCGGTTTGCTTCTACAAAGCTTCAATTTAATATTTAGGAGAAATCCAATGAAAAGGAGGAATGTAAATGTCATGAAAAGCTTGAGTATATATAGTCATGCGGTTTGCTTCTACAAAGCTTCAATTTAATATTTAGGAGAATTCCAATGACAAGGAGGAATGTAAATGCCATGAAAAGTCTTCTTTAATGCGCAACGTTTCGAGCAATACGCTCATCATCAGGCTAGATAATAACAATATGAAATTAGAATCAATAAATAAATGTGAACAAGACAAAATAATTTCTATAAAACCTATTCATTAAAAGCAAATTTTAAAAGGACTAAAAGAAGAGGGTTAAATTCAAAGTTATAAAAATTTATATATAAAATTACAAGAAATTTAAAAAGCTATTTTTAAATTACATATAGTAAATTTGAAATTAGTACACTGGAATAATTAACACTAATACAATGGAATAATTAACACTACGAACCTTTCAATGCTGGTTCCGAGGCACGAGTAATTTAAACAAAACAAAACAGGAAACAAGCTATGGGGGAGGGGGGAGGGGGGATTATAAAAAATTTAGAGGGACAGCTGAGGAATCCACGTTTAGAGAAGGGGTCAATGTTTTAATATAAAGAGATTCCAAAATTCTAAGTGAGTTAGGACAAGAATTACAACCGAGAATTATTTTAAAATTATCTAAAGTGACATCAGTTTTACATTTTATACTATGTTCCCGAATACTAGAGGCTTCTTTTTTATTTAAAATTTTACCTGTTCGGCAACTTATTCCCATATACGAATAAAATCTAGCCTTGAGGGAGCGCACGGTTCTGCCAATATAAGTACCAAGGAGACACCTTGGGCAGGTAAATAAATATACAACACCGCTACGCAACGAATCAGGAGTTCGATCCTTCGCTGAGAAAAAGCTACCTAAAGACATTTTGTTAATAAATATAATGCGAAAATCAGTATGATAAAAATTTTTTCTTAACAACTTTGTAAATTTAAGTTTAAATTCTTTATTCATGGGACCCATTTCAGGTACCAGGAAATATTTTATATCTTTAGGCACTGAAATACAGGGAAGTTGAGGGCTATAAACATTATTTAAGAAAGATCTTATTAGTTTATCTACATATTGAACAGAAAACTATTATTGGTAAAATATGATCTTAAATTATTAAATTCATCGTTTTGTAAGGTAAAACTAGAGGTCAAATTATATCCTCTGAACAAGAGAGTTTTAATAAAAACGACATCTTATAGTTGAAATCAGTAAAACTAAAGAAATTCATGCCCAAACCAGTAAAAGTGGGTTTCCTGTAAACTGATGTAGTAATAGAATCACCTTTTTTCGAAATTAAAAGATCTAAAAAGGGAAGGGAGCCATTTTCTCAGTTTCCATTGTATAAGTTATATTGGGGTGCAGAGAATTTAAGAAGTTAAAAAATTGTTGCGCTTGTACAGCATTATCAAAAACAGCTATCGAGTCATAAACGAAGCGTCGATAGAAAATTGGTTTACAATGGGTGGGAGATGTCTAAAAATTACACTTTCTAAATGAGTCATAAAAAAGTCAGCTGATAAAGGTCCGACGGGTGATCCCATCCCAACACCATCAATTTGCTGGTAAACCTTATTATTGAAAGTAAAATAACATTGCTTGAAAACCAATTCTAAAAGTTCCTTAAAATAAGACCATGAAAACCATGAAAACTATCATCAGAGCTGAAAACCCTATCTAAAATAATGGCAATAGTTTCTGATACAGGTACATTCGTGAAAAGCGACTTTACATCAAAAGTGACAAAAAACTTTTTTGAATCGAAATTCTCACTAAGAAGATTTTTGAAATTCATAAGAGTTATTTATAGTATAAGCATTTTTCGCAAAAGGTGACAGGAGACCAACAACAAATTTTGCCAATTGAAAGGTAGGTAAGTTATACGAAGCTAAAATAGGACGGAGAGGTGTTCCAACTTTATGGATTTTAGGCAAACAGTATAATTGAGCAAGATCAGAACCAGATACGAACAACTGAGAGTAAGTATCGTTTTTTATTATCTTTAAAGACTTTAATCGTGACAAAAATCTATTAAATTGGTCTTCCAACCTTAAAATGACTTTATTGACGGGTTCAAGAATTTGTTTGAATTTGCTAACATCACTTAGGATTTCATTAGTTTTATTTATGTAATCAGATTTATTCAAAATAACAACTCCGTTTCCCTTGTCCGGTCTAGTCACAACAATCTCCTGGTTCTTTGCCAAATTCTTAATAACCTGCAAGTCACTCTTCTTAAATATGAAAGATTTAAATTTAAGGTTTCTAAGTTTGTGAAAAAATTCATGAGTTAAATTAGCAAACTGACATTTAAAATTATTAAAATCACCGACATGGGGAACATTTTTCAAGTCATTAAAAATTTTTTCAAAGTAAAGAAAAAACGAAGGCTTATATATTTGAAATAACGGAAGCTTAAATTGCAAGCCAAGTGAGAGTAAAAACTTTTCCCGAGGGGAGAGGGTGTAACTAGAAAAAATCGAAATTACTTTATCAGAATTGAAAAAATTAGGTGAATTCAGGCCCAGGGCCTTTAATTTACGTTCATGAGTTTCAGAAATGGTAGAATGAAACTTTTCAAGTTCACGTTGTACAAGAGAAATTATTAATAAATAATCCAACAACGAAAGGGTATTTTTAAGGGTAATTATATGATGCTCAAGCGACTTATTAGGCGAGTCTGAAATTTTGATTTTATAATTAATTTCATTATTTAATAAATATTCCAGGGAAGATTGATAAAATTCAGAGTCATATAGATTGTCACGATAAAGTTTGAAGTAAACGAATTTCGGGAAAACCCTGCAGGTACGACACATTTCAAGAAAATAACAATCGAGTTTGACTTGAGAAGCTTTCGTGAAGTCTTCCAAACATGGCGATAAGCCCTAAGGCCATCTTGTCCATACCTTGAGTATATATAGTCATGCGGTTTGCTTCTACAAAGCTTCAATTTAATATTTAGGAGAAATCCAATGAAAAGGAGGAATGTAAATGTCATGAAAAGCTTGAGTATATATAGTCATGCGGTTTGCTTCTACAAAGCTTCAATTTAATATTTAGGAGAATTCCAATGACAAGGAGGAATGTAAATGCCATGAAAAGCTTCTTTAATGCGCAACGTTTCGAGCAATACGCTCATCATCAGGCTAGATAATAACAATATGAAATTAGAATCAATAAATAAATGTGAACAAGACAAAATAATTTCTATAAAACCTATTCATTAAAAGCAAATTTTAAAAGGACTAAAAGAAGAGGGTTAAATTCAAAGTTATAAAAATTTATATATAAAATTACAAGAAATTTAAAAAGCTATTTTTAAATTACATATAGTAAATTTGAAATTAGTACACTGGAATAATTAACACTAATACAATGGAATAATTAACACTACGAACCTTTCAATGCTGGTTCCGAGGCACGAGTAATTTAAAACAAAACAAAACAGGAAACAAGCTATGGGGGAGGGGGGAGGGGGGATTATAAAAAATTTAGAGGGACAGCTGAGGAATCCACGTTTAGAGAAGGGGTCAATGTTTTAATATAAAGAGATTCCAAAATTCTAAGTGAGTTAGGACAAGAATTACAACCGAGAATTATTTTAAAATTATCTAAAGTGACATCAGTTTTACATTTTATACTATGTTCCCGAATACTAGAGGCTTCTTTTTTATTTAAAATTTTACCTGTTCGGCAACTTATTCCCATATACGAATAAAATCTAGCCCTGAGGGAGCGCACGGTGCTGCCAATATAAGTACCAAGGAGACACCTTGGGCAGGTAAATAAATATACAACACCGCTACGCAACGAATCAGGAGTTCGATCCTTCGCTGAGAAAAAGCTACCTAAAGACATTTTGTTAATAAATATAATGCGAAAATCAGTATGATAAAAATTTTTTCTTAACAACTTTGTAAATTTAAGTTTAAATTCTTTATTCATGGGACCCATTTCAGGTACCAGGAAATATTTTATATCTTTAGGCACTGAAATACAGGGAAGTTGAGGGCTATAAACATTATTTAAGAAAGATCTTATTAGTTTATCTACATATTGAACAGAAAACTATTATTGGTAAAATATGATCTTAAATTATTAAATTCATCGTTTTGTAAGGTAAAACTAGAGGTCAAATTATATCCTCTGAACAAGAGAGTTTTAATAAACGACATCTTATAGTTGAAATCAGTAAAACTAAAGAAATTCATGCCCAAACCAGTAAAAGTGGGTTTCCTGTAAACTGATGTAGTAATAGAATCACCTTTTTTCGAAATTAAAAGATCTAAAAAGGGAAGGGAGCCATTTTTCTCAGTTTCCATTGTATAAGTTATATTGGGGTGCAGAGAATTTAAGAAGTTAAAAAATTGTTGCGCTTGTACAGCATTATCAAAAACAGCTATCGAGTCATCAACGAAGCGTCGATAGAAAATTGGTTTACAATGGGTGGGAGATTGTCTAAAAATTACACTTTCTAAATGAGTCAAAAAAGTCAGCTGATAAAGGTCCGACGGGTGATCCCATCCCAACACCATCAATTTGCTGGTAAACCTTATTATTGAAAGTAAATAACATTGCTTGAAAACCAATTCTAAAAGTTCCTTAAAATAAGACCATGAAAAACCATGAAAACTATCATCAGAGCTGAAAACCCTATCTAAAATAATGGCAATAGTTTCTGATACAGGTACATTCGTGAAAAGCGACTTTACATCAAAAGTGACAAAAAACTTTTTTGAATCGAAATTCTCACTAAGAAGATCTTTTGAAATTCATAAGAGTTATTTATAGTATAAGCATTTTTCGCAAAAGGTGACAGGAGACCAACAACAAATTTTGCCAATTGAAAGGTAGGTAAGTTATACGAAGCTAAAATAGGACGGAGAGGTGTTCCAACTTTATGGATTTTAGGCAAACAGTATAATTGAGCAAGATCAGAACCAGATACGAACAACTGAGAGTAAGTATCGTTTTTTATTATCTTTAAAGACTTTAATCGTGACAAAAATCTATTAAATGGTCTTCCAACCTTAAAATGACTTTATTGACGGGTTCAAGAATTTGTTTGAATTTGCTAACATCACTTAGGATTTCATTAGTTTTATTTATGTAATCAGATTTATTGAAAATAACAACTCCGTTGCCCTTGTCCGGTCTAGTCACAACAATCTCCTGGTTCTTTGCCAAATTCTTAATAACCTGCAAGTCACTCTTCTTAAATATGAAAGATTTAAATTTAAGGTTTCTAAGTTTGTGAAAAAATTCATGAGTTAAATTAGCAAACTGACATTTAAAATTATTAAAATCACCGACATGGGGAACATTTTTCAAGCCATTAAAAATTTTTTCAAAGTAAAGAAAAAACGAAGGCTTATATATTTGAAATAACGGAAGCTTAAATTGCAAGCCAAGTGAGAGTAAAAACTTTTCCCGAGGGGAGAGGGTGTAACTAGAAAAATTCGAAATTACTTTATCAGAATTGAAAAAATTAGGTGAATTCAGGCCCAGGCCTTTAATTTACGTTCATGAGTTTCAGAAATGGTAGAATGAAACTTTTCAAGTTCACGTTGTACAAGAGAAATTATTAATAAATAATCCAACAACGAAAGGGTATTTTAAGGGTAATTATATGATGCTCAAGCGACTTATTAGGCGAGTCTGAAATTTTGATTTTATAATTAATTTCATTATTTAATAAATATTCCAGGGAAGATTGATAAAATTCAGAGTCATATAGATTGTCACGATAAAGTTTGAAGTAAACGAATTTCGGGAAAACCCTGCAGGTACGACACATTTCAAGAAAATAACAATCGAGTTTTGACTTGAGAAGCTTTCGTGAAGTCTTCCAAACATGGCGATAAGCCCTAAGGCCATCTTGTCCATACCTTGAGTATATAGAGTCATGCGGTTTGCTTCTACAAAGCTTCAATTTAATATTTAGGAGAATTCCAATGACAAGGAGGAATGTAAATGCCATGAAAAGTCTTCTTTAATGCGCAACGTTTCGAGCAATACGCTCATCATCAGGCTAGATAATAACAATATGAAATTAGAATCAATAAATAAATGTGAACAAGACAAAATAATTTCTATAAAACCTATTCATTAAAAGCAAATTTTAAAAGGACTAAAAGAAGAGGGTTAAATTCAAAGTTATAAAAATTTACATATAAAATTACAAGAAATTTAAAAAGCTATTTTTAAATTACATATAGTAAATTTGAAATTAGTACACTGGAATAATTAACACTAATACAATGGAATAATTAACACTACGAACCTTTCAATGCTGGTTCCGAGCACGAGTAATTTAAAACAAAACAAAACAGGAAACAAGCTATGGGGGAGGGGGGAGGGGGGATTATAAAAAATTTAGAGGGACAGCTGAGGAATCCACGTTTAGAGAAGGGGTCAATGTTTTAATATAAAGAGATTCCAAAATTCTAAGTGAGTTAGGACAAGAATTACAACCGAGATTATTTTAAAATTATCTAAAGTGACATCAGTTTTACATTTTATACTATGTTCCCGAATACTAGAGGCTTCTTTTTTATTTAAAATTTTACCTGTTCGGCAACTTATTCCCATATACGAATAAAATCTAGCCTGAGGGAGCGCACGGTGCTGCCAATATAAGTACCAAGGAGACACCTTGGGCAGGTAAATAAATATACAACACCGCTACGCAACGAATCAGGAGTTCGATCCTTCGCTGAGAAAAAGCTACCTAAAGACATTTTGTTAATAAATATAATGCGAAAATCAGTATGATAAAAATTTTTCTTAACAACTTTGTAAATTTAAGTTTAAATTCTTTATTCATGGGACCCATTTCAGGTACCAGGAAATATTTTATATCTTTAGGCACTGAAATACAGGGAAGTTGAGGGCTATAAACATTATTTAAGAAAGATCTTATTAGTTTATCTACATATTGAACAGAAAACTATTATTGGTAAAATATGATCTTAAATTATTAAATTCATCGTTTTGTAAGGTAAAACTAGAGGTCAAATTATATCCTCTGAACAAGAGAGTTTTAATAAACGACATCTTATAGTTGAAATCAGTAAAACTAAAGAAATTCATGCCCAAACCAGTAAAAGTGGGTTTCCTGTAAACTGATGTAGTAATAGAATCACCTTTTTTCGAAATTAAAAGATCTAAAAAGGGAAGGGAGCCATTTTTCTCAGTTTCCATTGTATAAGTTATATTGGGGTGCAGAGAATTTAAGAAGTTAAAAAATTGTTGCGCTTGTACAGCATTATCAAAAACAGCTATCGAGTCATAAACGAAGCGTCGATAGAAAATTGGTTTACAATGGGTGGGAGATTGTCTAAAAATTACACTTTCTAAATGAGTCATAAAAAAGTCAGCTGATAAAGGTCCGACGGGTGATCCCATCCCAACACCATCAATTTGCTGGTAAACCTTATTATTGAAAGTAAAATAGCATTGCTTGAAAACCAATTCTAAAAGTTCCTTAAAATAAGACCATGAAAAACCATGAAAACTATCATCAGAGCTGAAAACCCTATCTAAAATAATGGCAATAGTTTCTGATACAGGTACATTCGTGAAAAGCGACTTTACATCAAAAGTGACAAAAAACTTTTTTGAATCGAAATTCTCACTAAGAAGATCTTTTTGAAATTCATAAGAGTTATTTATAGTATAAGCATTTTTCGCAAAAGGTGACAGGAGACCAACAACAAATTTTGCCAATTGAAAGGTAGGTAAGTTATACGAAGCTAAAATAGGACGGAGAGGTGTTCCAACTTTATGGATTTTAGGCAAACAGTATAATTGAGCAAGATCAGAACCAGATACGAACAACTGAGAGTAAGTATCGTTTTTTATTATCTTTAAAGACTTTAATCGTGACAAAAATCTATTAAATGGTCTTCCAACCTTAAAATGACTTTATTGACGGGTTCAAGAATTTGTTGAATTTGCTAACATCACTTAGGATTTCATTAGTTTATTTATGTAATCAGATTTATTCAAAATAACAACTCCGTTTCCCTTGTCCGGTCTAGTCACAACAATCTCCTGGTTCTTTGCAAATTCTTAATAACCTGCAAGTCACTCTTCTTAAATATGAAAGATTTAAATTTAAGGTTTCTAAGTTTGTGAAAAAATTCATGAGTTAAATTAGCAAACTGACATTTAAAATTATTAAAATCACCGACATGGGGAACATTTTTCAAGCCATTAAAAATTTTTTCAAAGTAAAGAAAAAACGAAGGCTTATATATTTGAAATAACGGAAGCTTAAATTGCAAGCCAAGTGAGAGTAAAAACTTTTCCCGAGGGGAGAGGGTGTAACTAGAAAAATTCGAAATTACTTTATCAGAATTGAAAAAATTAGGTGAATTCAGGCCTAGGGCCTTTAATTTACGTTCATGAGTTTCAGAAATGGTAGAATGAAACTTTTCAAGTTCACGTTGTACAAGAGAAATTATTAATAAATAATCCAACAACGAAAGGGTATTTTTAAGGGTAATTATATGATGCTCAAGCGACTTATGCGAGTCTGAAATTTTGATTTTATAATTAATTTCATTATTTAATAAATATTCCAGGGAAGATTGATAAAATTCAGAGTCATATAGATTGTCACGATAAAGTTTGAAGTAAACGAATTTCGGGAAAACCCTGCAGGTACGACACATTTCAAGAAAATAACAATCGAGTTTTGACTTGAGAAGCTTTCGTGAAGTCTTCCAAACATGGCGATAAGCCCTAAGGCCATCTTGTCCATACCTTGAGTATATATAGTCATGCGGTTTGCTTCTACAAAGCTTCAATTTAATATTTAGGAGAATTCCAATGACAAGGAGGAATGTAAATGCCATGAAAAGTCTTCTTTAATGCGCAACGTTTCGAGCAATACGCTCATCATCAGGCTAGATAATAACAATATGAAATTAGAATCAATAAATAAATGTGAACAAGACAAAATAATTTCTATAAAACCTATTCATTAAAAGCAAATTTTAAAAGGACTAAAAGAAGAGGGTTAAATTCAAGTTATAAAAATTTATATAAAATTACAAGAAATTTAAAAAGCTATTTTTAAATTACATATAGTAAATTTGAAATTAGTACACTGGAATAATTAACACTAATACAATGGAATAATTAACACTACGAACCTTTCAATGCTGGTTCCGAGGCACGAGTAATTTAAAACAAAACAAAACAGGAAAAAGCTATGGGGGAGGGGAGGGGGAGGGGGGATTATAAAAAATTTAGAGGGACAGCTGAGGAATCCACGTTTAGAGAAGGGGTCAATGTTTTAATATAAAGAGATTCCAAAATTCTAAGTGAGTTAGGACAAGAATTACAACCGAGAATTTTAAAATTATCTAAAGTGACATCAGTTTTACATTTTATACTATGTTCCCGAATACTAGAGGCTTCTTTTTTATTTAAAATTTTACCTGTTCGGCAACTTATTCCCATATGCGAATAAAATCTAGCCTGAGGGAGCGCACGGTGCTGCCAATATAAGTACCAAGGAGACACCTTGGGCAGGTAAATAAATATACAACACCGCTACGCAACGAATCAGGAGTTCGATCCTTCGCTGAGAAAAAGCTACCTAAAGACATTTTGTTAATAAATATAATGCGAAAATCAGTATGATAAAAAAATTTTCTTAACAACTTTGTAAATTTAAGTTTAAATTCTTTATTCATGGGACCCATTTCAGGTACCAGGAAATATTTATATCTTTAGGCACTGAAATACAGGGAAGTTGAGGGCTATAAACATTATTTAAGAAAGATCTTATTAGTTTATCTACATATTGAACAGAAAACTATTATTGGTAAAATATGATCTTAAATTATTAAATTCATCGTTTTGTAAGGTAAAACTAGAGGTCAAATTATATCCTCTGAACAAGAGAGTTTTTAATAAACGACATCTTATAGTTGAAATCAGTAAAACTAAAGAAATTCATGCCCAAACCAGTAAAAGTGGGTTTCCTGTAAACTGATGTAGTAATAGAATCACCTTTTTTCGAAATTAAAAGATCTAAAAAGGGAAGGGAGCCATTTTTCTCAGTTTCCATTGTATAAGTTATATTGGGGTGCAGAGAATTTAAGAAGTTAAAAAATTGTTGCGCTTGTACAGCATTATCAAAAACAGCTATCGAGTCATAAACGAAGCGTCGATAGAAAATTGGTTTACAATGGGTGGGAGATTGTCTAAAAATTACACTTTCTAAATGAGTCATAAAAAAGTCAGCTGATAAAGGTCCGACGGGTGATCCCATCCAACACCATCAATTTGCTGGTAAACCTTATTATTGAAAGTAAAATACATTGCTTGAAAACCAATTCTAAAAGTTCCTTAAAATAAGACATGAAAACCATGAAAACTATCATCAAGCTGAAAACCTATCTAAAATAATGGCAATAGTTTCTGATACAGGTACATTCGTGAAAAGCGACTTTACATCAAAAGTGACAAAAAACTTTTTTGAATCGAAATTCTCACTAAGAAGATCTTTTTGAAATTCATAAGAGTTATTTATAGTATAAGCATTTTTCGCAAAAGGTGACAGGAGACCAACAACAAATTTTGCCAATTGAAAGGTAGGTAAGTTATACGAAGCTAAAATAGGACGGAGAGGTGTTCCAACTTTATGGATTTTAGGCAAACAGTATAATTGAGCAAGATCAGAACCAGATACGAACAAACTGAGAGTAAGTATCGTTTTTTATTATCTTTAAAGACTTTAATCGTGACAAAAATCTATTAATTGGTCTTCCAACCTTAAAATGACTTTATTGACGGTTCAAGAATTTGTTTGAATTTGCTAACATCACTTAGGATTTCATTAGTTTTATTTATGTAATCAGATTTATTCAAAATAACAACTCCGCCCTTGTCCGGTCTAGTCACAACAATCTCCTGGTTCTTTGCCAAATTCTTAATAACCTGCAAGTCACTCTTCTTAATATGAAAGATTTAAATTTAAGGTTTCTAAGTTTGTGAAAAAATTCATGAGTTAAATTAGCAAACTGACATTTAAAATTATTAAAATCACCGACATGGGGAACATTTTCAAGCCATTAAAATTTTTTCAAAGTAAAAAAAACGAAGGCTTATATATTTGAATAACGGAAGCTTAAATTGCAAGCCAAGTGAGAGTAAAAACTTTTCCCGAGGGAGAGGGTGTAACTAGAAAAATCGAAATTACTTTATCAGAATTGAAAAAATTAGGTGAATTCAGGCCTAGGGCCTTTAATTTACGTTCATGAGTTTCAGAAATGGTAGAATGAAACTTTTCAAGTTCACGTTGTACAAGAGAAATTATTAATAAATAATCCAACAACGAAAGGGTATTTTTAAGGGTAATTATATGATGCTCAAGCGACTTATTAGGCGAGTCTGAAATTTTGATTTTATAATTAATTTCATTATTTAATAAATATTCCCCCAATTCAGAGTCATATAGATTGTCACGACAAAGTTTGAAGTAAACGAATTTCGGGAAAACCCTGCAGGTACGACACATTTCAAGAAAATAACAATCGAGTTTTGACTTGAGAAGCTTTCGTGAAGTCTTCCAAACATGGCGATAAGCCCTAAGGCCATCTTGTCCATACCTTGAGTATATATAGTCATGCGGTTTGCTTCTACAAAGCTTCAATTTAATATTTAGGAGAAATCCAATGACAAGGAGGAATGTAAATGCCATGAAAAGTCTTCTTTAATGCGCAACGTTTCGAGCAATACGCTCATCATCAGGCTAGATAATAACAATATGAAATTAGAATCAATAAATAAATGTGAACAAGAAAATAATTTCTATAAAACCTATTCATTAAAAGCAAATTTTAAAAGGACTAAAAGAAGAGGGTTAAATTCAAAGTTATAAAAATTACATATAAAAATTACAAGAAATTTAAAAAGCTATTTTTAAATTACATATAGTAAATTTGAAATTAGTACACTGGAATAATTAACACTAATACAATGGAAAATAACACTACGAACCTTTCAATGCTGGTTCCGAGGCACGAGTAATTTAAAACAAAACAAAACAGGAAACAAGCTATGGGGAGGAGGGGGAGGGGAGTTGGGGAGGGGGATTATAAAAATTTAGAGGGACAGCTGAGGAATCCACGTTTAGAGAAGGGGTCAATGTTTTAATATAAAGAGATTCCAAAATTCTAAGTGAGTTAGGACAAGAATTACAACCGAGATTATTTTAAAATTATCTAAAGTGACATCAGTTTTACATTTTATACTATGTTCCCGAATACTAGAGGCTTCTTTTTTATTTAAAATTTTACCTGTTCGGCAACTTATTCCCATATGCGAATAAAATCTAGCCCTGAGGGAGCGCACGGTGCTGCCATATAAGTACCAAGGAGACACCTTGGGCAGGTAAATAAATATACAACACGCTACGCAACGAATCAGGAGTTCGATCCTTCGCTGAGAAAAAGCTACCTAAAGACATTTTGTTAATAAATATAATGCGAAAATCAGTATGATAAAAATTTTTCTTAACAACTTTGTAAATTTAAGTTTAAATTCTTTATTCATGGGACCCATTTCAGGTACCAGGAAATATTTTATATCTTTAGGCACTGAAATACAGGGAAGTTGAGGGCTATAAACATTATTTAAGAAGATCTTATTAGTTTATCTACATATTGAACAGAAACTATTATTGGTAAAATATGATCTTAAATTATTAAATTCATCGTTTTGTAAGGTAAAACTAGAGGTCAAATTATATCCTCTGAACAAGAGAGTTTTAATAACGACATCTTATAGTTGAAATCAGTAAAACTAAAGAAATTCATGCCCAAACCAGTAAAAGTGGGTTTCCTGTAAACTGATGTAGTAATAGAATCACCTTTTTTCGAAATTAAAAGATCTAAAAAGGGAAGGAGCCATTTTTCTCAGTTTCCATTGTATAAGTTATATTGGGGTGCAGAGAATTTAAGAAGTTAAAAAATTGTTGCGCTTGTACAGCATTATCAAAAACAGCTATCGAGTCATCAACGAAGCGTCGATAGAAAATTGGTTTACAATGGGTGGGAGATTGTCTAAAAATTACACTTTCTAAATGAGTCATAAAAAAGTCAGCTGATAAAGGTCCGACGGGTGATCCCATCCCAACACCATCAATTTTGGTAAACCTTATTATGAAAGTAAAATACATTGCTTGAAAACCAATTCTAAAAGTTCCTTAAAATAAGACCATGAAAAACCATGAAAACTATCATCAGAGCTGAAAACCCTATCTAAAATAATGGTCAATAGTTTCTGATACAGGTACATTCGTGAAAAGCGACTTTACATCAAAGTGACAAAAAACTTTTTTGAATCGAAATTCTCACTAAGAAGATCTTTTGAAATTCATAAGAGTTATTTATAGTATAAGCATTTTTCGCAAAAGGTGACAGGAGACCAACAACAAATTTTGCCAATTGAAAGGTAGGTAAGTTATACGAAGCTAAAATAGGACGGAGAGGTGTTCCAACTTTATGGATTTTAGGCAAACAGTATAATTGAGCAAGATCAGAACCAGATACGAACAACTGAGAGTAAGTATCGTTTTTTATTATCTTTAAAGACTTTAATCGTGACAAAAATCTATTAACTTGGTCTTCCAACCTTAAAATGACTTTATTGACGGGTTCAAGAATTTGTTTGAATTTGCTAACATCACTTAGGATTTCATTAGTTTTATTTATGTAATCAGATTTATTCAAAATAACAACTCCGTTTCCCTTGTCCGGTCTAGTCACAACAATCTCCTGGTTCTTGCCAAATTCTTAATAACCTGCAAGTCACTCTTCTTAAATATGAAAGATTTAAATTTAAGGTTTCTAAGTTTGTGAAAAAATTCATGAGTTAAATTAGCAAACTGACATTTAAAATTATTAAAATCACCGACATGGGGAACATTTTTCAAGCCATTAAAAATTTTTTCAAAGTAAAGAAAAAACGAAGGCTTATATATTTGAAATAACGGAAGCTTAAATTGCAAGCCAAGTGAGAGTAAAAACTTTTCCCGAGGGAGAGGGGGTGTAACTAGAAAAAATTCGAAATTACTTTATCAGAATTGAAAAAATTAGGTGAATTCAGGCCTAGGGCCTTTAATTTACGTTCATGAGTTTCAGAAATGGTAGAATGAAACTTTTCAAGTTCACGTTGTACAAGAGAAATTATTAATAAATAATCCAACAACGAAAGGGTATTTTTAAGGGTAATTATATGATGCTCAAGCGACTTATTATGCGAGTCTGAAATTTTGATTTATAATTAATTTCATTATTTAATAAATATTCCAGGAAGATTGATAAAATTCAGAGTCATATAGATTGTCACGATAAAGTTTGAAGTAAACGAATTTCGGGAAAACCCTGCAGGTACGACACATTTCAAGAAAATAACAATCGAGTTTTTGACTTGAGAAGCTTTCGTGAAGTCTTCCAAACATGGCGATAAGCCCTAAGGCCATACCTATAGTCATCGGTTTGCTTCTACAAAGCTCAATTTAATATTAGGAGTCCAATATGTATGTCATGAGTTCAGTCAGCGGTTTGCTTCTACAAAGCTTCAATTTAATATTTAGGAAATCAATGACAAGGAGGAATGTAAATGCCATGAAAAGTCTTCTTTAATGCGCAACGTTTCGAGCAATACGCTCATCATCAGGCTAGATCATAACAATATGAAATTAGAATCAATAATAAATGTGAACAAGACAAATAATTTCTATAAAACTATTCATTAAAAGCAAATTTTAAAAGGACTAAAAGAAGAGGGTTAAATTCAAAGTTATAAAAATTTACATATAAAATTACAAGAAATTTAAAAAGCTATTTTAAATTACATATAGTAAATTTGAAATTAGTACACTGGAATAATTAACACTAATACAATGGAATAATTAACACTACGAACCTTTCAATGCTGGTTCCGAGGCACGAGTAATTTAAAACAAACAAAACAGGAAACAAGCTATGGGGGAGGGGAGGGGGAGGGGGGATTATAAAAAATTTAGAGGGACAGCTGAGGAATCCACGTTTAGAGAAGGGGGTCAATGTTTAATATAAAGAGATTCCAAAATTCTAAGTGAGTTAGGACAAGAATTACAACCGAGAATTTTAAAATTATCTAAAGTGACATCAGTTTTACATTTTATACTATGTTCCCGAATACAGAGCTTCTTTTTTATTTAAAATTTTACTGTTCGGCAACTTATTCCCATATGCGAATAAAATCTAGCCCTGAGGGAGCGCACGGTGCTGCCAATTATAAGTACCAAGGAGACACCTTGGGCAGTAAATAAATATACAACACCGCTACGCAACGAATCAGGAGTTCGATCCTTCGCTGAGAAAAAGCTACCTAAAGACATTTTGTTAATAAATATAATGCGAAAATCAGTATGATAAAAAAATT